>BGPR01028142.1:0-20176 GCA_013235015.1 Araneus ventricosus | reverse complement strand
AAAAAATCCTGTGGCATTCAATATTTCTCACTAAAACCTTTAACGGTGACCGAAAACAATTCTCGAATTTTATACCGCAGGAGCTCTTGGTGATAGAAAATACGTGACCGCCGGCACGGGAAAAAAATGGCTAAAATACGTCTATTGAAACGAATATCTAAAAAAAAAATTGAACGCGTTAACGCGTGAAATAAAGAAGAAAATGTGGAGAGTTGAAGGGGGGTGTTAAAGGGAATATGGAAGATCGAAAAATCGTTTGCTCGAAAGGACAGTAGACCTCAGTCACTCCTCCGGGACATTTTGTGCTGCTCTAATCGGAAAGAAAGTAACTCATGGAAAGATGGCCACCTGAAAGATTCAGAAGTTTCCAGACGTCGCTTTTGAACTTTTTTTGGAAGGATCGTTAAATTTTACGTCGGCTAAGTTTCGGAAAGTTTTGTGCCATCTTTTTGTGACTTGACGAACGACCGTTGTATGAAACGGTCGTCGCAACTCGAACTGTTCAACATCATAGCTAGTAATTTAGAGTTGAAGATAATTCGTGGAATGCATGATGTATAATTTTTTTTGTTACTTCTGCTACCTTTTCCGCATTGACGATTGTCGTTTCATCACACAGTTGTTGCAACAATTTGCTCTATGTACAGGGTGTTTTTTAAAAAACTGACACTACTCAGAGCCATTTGTGTAGCTCTATCCATCAGCTGAAATGCCATCAAATTTAGTAGGGGGACTAATGACGACATGGGGAAAAGATTCTGAAATTTAAAAAAATAGTTCCGAATGTCACCTATAGGGGAAAATGTGGCACTGTTGTAGTCTACACAACTGAGAATTAGACAAATGAATTACAAAGAAGAAATTTCAGTGCAAAACCGCATTAATACAGCAAATCAACTGTCTCAAAGGGTTACATGGATAAATTACAGTGCACCTTTGTTCTTTATTCAATAAAATTGCTTCATCGACGAAGGCATGTGATGACCCTTCAGTGTGATTCAATCTGACCACCCTTCTCGTGGACCACACATTGCATCCCGTAAGCAACATCCCCCATGTCCATCCTTCCCAGATCTAATCTTATGCGACTTCTTTCCTGTGGGGTTATTTGAAGTCTAAGTTCTATCTTTGGCGGGGTCCCGAACTTGTCGACCTTAAAGGACAACATATTACGGACTGAACTGAGCATTCCTGGTGACATGTTACTTTCGGCTGTCGAGGATGATGTGTATAGAATGCAATGTGCGGTCTAAGAGAAGGGTGGTCGCATTGAAAGAGGCTGGTGTCACGGTGCATTGTAATTTCTAACTAACCAATGCATTCCTGGTGACATGTTACTTTCGGTCGTCGAGGATGTTGTGTACAGAATACAATGTGTAGTCTAAGAGAAGGGTGGTCACATTGAAAGAGGCTGGTGTCACGGTGCTTTGTAATTTCATCTCTGTAACCATTTGGGGTAGTTCATTTGCCGTATTAAATTGGTTTTGCACTGAAATTTCTCCTTTTTTTTCATTTGTCAAATTCTCAGTTGTGTAGACTACTACAGCGCCACATTTTTCCGTATCGGAGATTTTCAGAACTAATTTTATCACAGAATCTTTTTGCCATGTCGTCTTTAGTCTCCTTATCAAATTTGGTGGCATTTGAGCTGATAGATCGTCTGAGAATTGTCAGTTTTCCAAAGAAATAAACACCCTGTATATTTGCCATTTTTAAAATGACATTTTAATTATAAAATTACAAAAAACAAAATACAGAAGAAATAGAAGAAGTAAACAATAATGATAACAATATACCTTTTGCGCGCAACGCAGCAGCATCCAGTGATTGCATTAACAATATTGTCTATAATCAACTAACCAATTAAGATGGAATCAAACAAAAATAATACTTCAATAAAAATTATAACACTTTAAGATTAAGCAAATAAAATGGGGGGGCCGCTCGAAGAGAACTCGAATGGCGAACTTTCTCAAAGTGCCACTCGCCATCAGAGGATAAATTTTCTGTCAAGGGAATGACTAAATAGTCAAATAATATTCCCTCTGAGGCCACATATGCGTTCTCTGAAGATTATGCATTTTAATAACAAATATCAACGCACTATTACTGTATATATAATTTTTATTTCATAAATTAAGAATTGGCTGTGTTCGAATTGCAGTACACCTAAGAGACGTCAACTATTAGCGGTGGCTTTTTCCCCCCAGGAACGCTATCTGACGACCCATCAATGACATACATGTATGTTTCAACTCATTGGCTAACGATGGGGGGATTTGAGAGGTAGTTTAAGTAAAGAAAGACGTAAAGAAAATTGAAGTTTGAACAATTTTCAGAAATTTTACGAATCGGTAGCACACGCCAGTACTTCAAGAAGGAGCCCCAATTTTCGCCTACGGACACATTCATTTTTACCATTTCGTCGTCGTACAAGCAAAGGTCACTTTGAAATATAGTCAATTTAAACTTAATGATTTTGAGTAATTGTGATAAATAATTAAAATTATTTTACTCGCTTCTAGATTGGTATACTGAAATTTAACTGAATCACTAAGTAAAGAACTGGAAATTCTAATCTATTGTTGTAGTTCGTCGAAAGGTTTATTGTGGACTGCTTGAACGACGACGATTTGTAAGAATGGCCTTCCTAAATTCTGCTGTGTAGTCCGTTTGTTTCGAGAGGAAGCAGAAATATATTGATAGAGACAAAGACAGCGAATAACAATTGTTATAAACTTGCTCGTAAAATAATTTCTTTACTTTTTTCAAATAACTTTTATCCCCATTTCTTTGCTTCAGCTACCTGTTCTATCGAGTCAAACTCTAAGAATTTGAATTACAAGATTACATTGGTGTCTGCTCGGCAGATAAATGTTGCTCGAAAAATCAGCGCTAGTGACAAACGTTTTGGAACATCGTGCGCAAATATTGCAAAAAAAAGGTTAACATCAATTATCTGTTTTTCAACGGACATTTTAACATAATTTCTTTGTTTTTCAATCAGTTCCAAAATACAAAATTTCTACAATTCACTTATTACAACCAACAAAACAAATGAAACAAGCTACAATTTAAAATTATTTGATTCTGAAATTATCTGTTAATATTTTGCAATAAATAACCACAACTGATAGGGAAAATTTCTATAAAAAGTAAAAAAAAAACAATTACATCGACTGAACTGAAATCTAGATTATTTTAGTTACTTTTTCAAAACTAAATACCTCAATTATCTCTTTACTTTTTAGTCTTATTACCTAATTGTTTCCCATTCTATTTTTCTGTTAACAGAGAATACCTAAATAAAGCTAATTAAATTTTATTTCGGAAAATGTTTATGAATCTCAGCTGCATAGAGTGAATTATGATTTTTAATTTTTAACAAAGTGAATTTACCACAATTAGCAGAATCAACTTCCTCGGATTTTATTTGTTAACTCAATTAGTAGCTTTGTACGAAGAGAAAAATGTTTCCACAAATTAAAAACATACCATTTCAAACACCGCAGGCTTGCTTTTTTTTACACCGGTTTTTCAGGCAAGATAACAGCATTTACCAAAATGAGCACTTTGGGAGAATGTATTGATTAATAATTAATAAATAAAGGCAAAAATAATCGGTCTTTTTTGAAGGAAAAAACAGGTTAAAGGGAATCCATTCATTATGGAACTGATTTCAGAAAATCCATATATGTCTGGAAAAACGGAAAAAAATTTTGCGACTCGTAATTTCTAAGAAATTTCAAAAGAATTTAAACAAAAGATGTTTATCGTTTAGCATCGATAATTAGATTGAATAAATTTATCATTGTCATATTAATATGAACCGTGTAAACATCGTTCCCGTGAGTCATTAAATTATTGTATTTTTAAACTTATTTAAAATTTTGCCATGGATAAACTTTTTATAAATCTATACAGAAATCACACTGAATTCAAAAACAACTCAAAAATTCAGTTGTCATATTTATTCAATTAACAGTTAACAGTTCCACTAAACAGAAGGTTTTATTTAATTATATATTTAATTAGATAGATAATGACGAAACAATTAACCCATTCGATGCTGCGACCGTGCCGAGAAACTCATGATTGCCTTTCTCGGAGCGTCTTGGGTCGCTCCCCTTTCCTTCTACCAGGTACGGCGAGCGTGCTGGGACGCTCTTCGTCTCCGAGAAAGGCATCAAAGAAAGTTACAGCACACTTGCCACCGTCGTGGCGAATGTGTTATGTAATTAATGTCACCTTTCTCATGTATGCAGGCATTCTTTGCTAAATGATTTAAAATCTGAATTAAAAATTTTATTTCATTTTGATTTAGGTTGCGATTATTTGATATTATTAGATGTATAGTAAACATATCGAAATAAAGACGCACCATAATTAATTTTTAACATAGTGTAACATTGAATTGAGTATCCAAGTGTCGTATATACACTGCTGCTATTACTACTACGCCACATCGCCGTTCCTAGAGCGTAGATGGCTCCTGATCAGTTGTCGTAAATACACTGGAAATATTAATTGTAAGTCATAAGTAGGGTTTTATTTTGTATGGATGAGTTTTTTTTGCTTAGTTTGGATTCACAGACCGTTTTCCGGTGACCCTCCGATCCATTTGCGTACTTCATCAAGTATCAAGTTCGAACCAGTTCTTTCTTTAGAACAGAAAGAGTTGAATTCCGTGTTCTTTGAGTTCGTTTAATTCTTTTTATTTAAAAAAGCTGAAAAATGCCTCTTAAAACAGTTAAGTTCCAAATGGAACTTCTGTAATTAACTAAATCGGTTGGTTAAAAATTTAACCGCCAAACAAGCCTTAGAAGTATCCAAAAAGAGCGATAATGAGCAATTATGGCGGCTCTTGCCACAAAATGAGTCTTATTTTAAGTAAACGCTGAGAGCTACAGTAATAGAAATATCAAATTTAATATTTTCAAAGTATCCTTAAGCCATAACATTAGAAAACTACACCTTAAATATTAACATCTTTAGTGTTGAAATTTTGAAGATTTCCATTGATGAAGCATTACACTGGAATTCAGTCGGTATAGTTGAAGATCTATCTACATTACCCAAAATAAACAAAACAGAAAACTCGTCCATACAAAAAATGCAAGGTAAGTTTTATTCAAAGGAAGCGACACGAAAAAAATATTTACACATTTTTTTTCGAACTTTTTCTAACTTTTGCTCTAACTGTATATGACATGTTATGGCATTCGTTTCAAAGTCTCTAACACACCAAATTGTAAATCTTGCTCATAATGTGATAGTGGAGAATGTTTTTAACAGCATTTTTTCATATAGACTTTAATTCAAATTGTTTCACAGCCTAAAGTAAAACCGCACAGTTAAGTTGTAATTAGCAATAAAAGCGCTTCGCAGAAGCTAAAAGAATTGTTTTGGATTTCTGGGTAGGGTTGCATTGTGCTCTGTATATAAAGGAGCTCTAAAGAGAAAGAATATCATTATACATTTTAAAATTTGGAAAAAATTTGTATTTCTTTTCAAAACTTTAAATGTTGTATGCTGACTGGTCTCGTATACTACGTTGTGCTTTATATATGCTGTTACGAAAATCGCCCGGTGTGTGTATGGTGAAGACAGTCCAACAAGCAGGATAATAGAGAATGAAGAATGAATCACAATTATTCAGGAGAACACTAAGCAGAGGTAAAAGGAACAATAGTTCTTATACAGATTAAAAACGCAAACAGACATCAGCACTTTCGTATTTAGCAACACAAACAATCAACAAATCACTAATAATGACAGTAACAGCACTTTCAATAGCGCTCAGTTCACCGGTTTTCCAGCTCGCTCGCACTGCAGACGAAACTCCAAACTCTTTCTTCGCACTCCGAAGACGTTCCTCCTTCCAGTTGCCTCTGCTTATATACCCTAGTTCGACTGGTCGTGACGTCAAATGGAATCATCCGGTACATTCTGTATGCATCTCCTCTCCTTACAGGGATATCGAGAAAATAGTCGCATTTTCGGGAGTCTTCGATTTGTCGCCAAGGTCAGGGGTCGAAGTCTGGCCGTTACCGGCCATTCCATACTTACCCCTGTAAAACTCTCTTCCCAACCATAAAACTAACATTGCCGGGAAGCTGCATTCCATGTTCGTACCAATATGAAAATTACCGAACTTTCATTGCTAATAGCTCTTTTTACGCAATCATATATGCATATTTCTTCTTTCCACAATTTTTTTATTTGAGAACATGCAACTATAAAATAAAATTCGATATATTGAGATATTTACTATCGCAATGTCACATGCCATATCCTCCACACCCTACCCCATCCGTCAATCGGTTATTAACTACTCTATACTAGAGAGACTATGTTAAGACGCCTGATATCAGAACCTGCCGTTTGGTTCCTTTTATTGCGTCAGGAAAAAAGAATATTGGGTTTAATTGACCGACGACCATTCCTCCTGACAAATGGGCGCTATATTTCTTAACATTATTTTTATTCAAATGGTTTATATGAATTGCACATAAAACACAAATTCAATCAATGTACGTCGTACTAGTGTGCATTTTTGTGGACGTTGATGCGGATGGCATTTAGCGGAGAAAGTGTAGAGCCATTTTTTTTAAGCTTAAAAAGAAAGTATTGATATGTTAGAAGTTTAGCGATGTCGACACACTATCGAGCAACTGCAACGCTATAAACATTTTCTTATTGCTGAAATGAATATGTGAATACTAAAGAGGTGTCAATAATTAATTGTGTTTATAAAATGAAAATCACCACCGTCCCAATGACTGCTTAACATTTTTTGCCCGAGTTCCACTCGTACATCGAATTATGTCACTTCTATATTTATACATTATTCACAGATGTTATAACTCTATACAAAATTGACCGGTAATCCAATAAAGCGATTAGGGGATCTTCGAAATTATTTTTTTTTTAATTTTCAACTGATCAATTTGAAAATTTGCAGGCATTAATATGACCATTATATAAGGTAACATAAATTTCACTACGAAATATATATTTAATTTTCAGCTATGGGTATAAATGAAATTTTTAATAACAATTAATAGCTTTTATAATAAATGTTCCAGGCGCTCTAAACTTACTCGAAATCACTCCAATTTTTTTTATTAGTTATTCGAACCCTTTTCAAACAAAAATTGGGATTAATTTTCATGTTTTAGAAAGGAATTTCGAAATAATTTCGAGTTATTATAAATCTTTATTTATTTTGTAACAAATATGACCAATATTTGATATAGTAGAGAAGATTTGCAGTTTAATAACAAAATAACTTCTATATTAATACTAAAAATTCTTCTCCGTATTAACTTCTATATTAATGCCAAAAATTCTTCTCCATATATGTTTTTATACTTATATAAAATGTTATGAAATTTGAACAAAAATTGAAGCGTCTGAAACATTTATCATACAGGCCTTTAATTATTATTAAAAATTACACTTATCCCTATAATTTATAAATAAATAAATATATTGCGGTGAAATGTTCTGTGTTGTCTTATATTGTACTCCAATTAATGCTTCAAAAATTTTAAATTGATTAGTTTAAAACTTAAAAAATGATTTTGAAGGTCTCTGGTTGCTTTCACATCTCAAGTATTCGATGGGCATGTAGTTGTATCAATACGACAACGCATCCCCATAACTGAGGGAGGTCATTTGATTAGATACTACAAAAAACTACACTGTTAAGGGATTAAGGGGGCATACGACTCATAAACTTCGAAAAAATGGTGGAAAACTATCAAATTCGATACATTACATCTCGGAAACAATCCAATTCAAAAACTCATTTTTTTTCTAGAAAAATACCTGTCATTTCGATTATAGTACACAAATTTTCAAACCTTCAATAACCTAATAATAAGTATGGGTACCTTTTCAACCTAATAATAAGTATGGGTATAATTTTTGGAGAAAAAATGAGATAGTCATCTTGCGCGCATTATTACGGATAAAATATTCATCTAAACACAATATTTTGGGTATCTAAGTAATCCAAACACTTTGTTTAAGAAACTGAACCTCAATTTATTAGCATTTAAATTTAATTTCTATTTTATATACCAATTTAAAATAAAAATGTTAAAAATAGTTAAAATTTCAACTTTTCTAATCCCCAAAAAACACTTATTTGGAGAAATATGGACAAAAACATGGTTCAATTCATAGAACATTGCAAAATACATATTCGGTAAATATTTTATGCAAAAATATTCAATAGTTCTTGAGATATCGTGCGCGCAATATAAAAAAAAACACATTTTGAGATATATCGCTGTAAACATATGGCCATATTCAATATTTACGTTGAAGAGCCGATACATTTCCCTTCAGAACTTTCATAAGTATAGGAATTTTTAACGCTGATTGTTTTAAATTGTTCCGAAAATGCAGGGAAATAATATATATATATTTCATAAAGTCGAAAATTTTCGAGGTTTAACACTCGCCCTTAACTTTTCTTGATTGTCCGAGTTGGCGTTGTCCAATAAATAACTAAATATTTTGACCCATTCATAAAACATAACATGCAAAACGCCGCCTGCAAGACATTCTCGCCTCTGTCGATGGACATAGGATATTAAGCAAATGGCAACAACAAAGGATGAAGCATAGGCACCATCTGTTATTTTCATTCGCTACCGGATTCTAAATAACCTACCTTCAGTCAATCACCATTTATTTCTCTCCATATCCACTTAGCACACTCCATTTCCGAAGCACAGACCCCACTTTTATTTTATTATTACTCAATACCCGAAGAAAGAAAAAAAAGCAGGCCATCGTAAAACAACGCTAAGAAATAGCTCACAATTAGTTTTAAATCGGCTTTCTGGGCGTTAATTACTACCTGAAGTTAACAGCAATTTATAATAATACAAGCTTCTCGTTACCCTATGCAATTAATCCTTCTAATTATGACCCTCTTAATGAACAGGCTAGTCGCTTATATATTATAATGTAAGGGGGAAAGCTTTCAGTAATTAAGATCCTTAAAATTATCGTCCGTGTATTTTTTTATTGTTATTATTTTTACCCTATTTCTTATTCAAAAACTCTCAACAGCAAATTAAAATCTTAATTTTTCATTGTTTACATTGAAGCGTTTTCTTCTTGTTGGTAAGCTTTCGAAACTAATTTTCACTTGAAGGAGTATTTTTATGTTTGTACAGAGATGCCGCTCTCTTCCTGTTTGGGGAAAAATTTATGATTTTTAATTAATATCGCTTTGTGCTTTTTAAGAGTTCTGGAATTATTTTGAGGATTATAATTACAGTTCTAAAAATAATTAGTTTAAACGGGTATCTTTTAGTACTTCAAAAAAACTTCTACTTTTCAAAGTTTCCAGTTGTTTAGAGAGCATTTCTCTTTACCTCGGTCAAGCTCTATCTATCCGTCTTATCCTGCCTTTTCAACTCGGAATGCAGCTGTGCTGCAAATTATGTTTTAACGTCACATTTTAATATCTATTAAATCCAAAACTCTTGCATTTAATGTCGGATACTAAACTAGCTGCGACTTCAATCCATGTGTAATTACATTGTAACATTGTCCTAACAGAAGCACTACTCTAAAACACTGTTTTTCAAAATAAGTATATCTTCCTATCTCAGAGACTATGATGCTATCAAAAGAAATATCTAACTATTGTGTCGCTTAATAGAAAATGTTTCCTTCAGGTTTTTTTATTAAATCGAAACTATTAAAAAATAAAGCAAAGAAAAACATGAGATTGGAAAACGAAAACAACAGAAATGAGATTATAAGCATTGGAAGAATCTCCGATTTTGGATCTTTTTTATTGGAAGATGATTTTAAGTTTATTCATTTAATTACATTTTTACTGTAATAAAACGTAACGATAATATAATTTTTAAGTTTTTATAAAGGAGCAACTTCTAAAGGTTATGCATTCAGAATTCATAAAAATATATACTTGTCATGTATCAAAAGCGGCATTTTTTTAAAGCAAAATATGAATTTTATTGAGTATGTATTCATAAAATTACTTATTGGTCGCAACATATTTCTTTGTTGCCAGAAAGTTTTACTGATGCACTTTGATCGTGTTTGGTATCAAAGTACAGAGAGTATAGTTCGTGGCGTAAAACCTGGAATTTTTATTATTTATGTTATAGATTTTACTTACTGAAGTATTGAAGCAAAGTATTGTATTCTAGCAGCAAAGAAGCAAGAAGGAAAGTCCCCAAAATACTCTTAGGTTCTCTCTGTGGCAATGATTCAAATGCCTTACAATTATCTTAAAGTTATAATGATGGCCTCCAGTTTATAGTACAGTAAAACTTCGATTAACCGTTATGATGTATTTCAGCATAGCATGAATAATCGTGGAGCCTTCTTTATCAAAAATGTTTATTGGACGTCTTCCACAGCACAAACATGTAAAACAAACACATACACTTACATCACAAACGTTACATTACTGACTGACATCAAATTCCATCTTCAATCCTCTTATTATTCTCCGTTGCTGGGCAACGTTAGTAAAAGACAATATATCGTTGCCATACTATTTTTATAACCTTTAGAAAATAATTAATGGAAACGATTTTTTAAATTAATTTCTTTTTCAGACAAACGATACTTTTAAATTAATTTCTTTTTCAGCCAAACGATATTTTTAAATTAATTTCTTTTTCAGCCAAACGATATTTTTAAATTAATTTCTTTTATGACCAAACGATTTTTTTATTTAAATAATTTCTTTTCTTTAAATATTTTAATAATTCTATAAATATATATTTTTTTATTCGTTACGAATATTACACCACGCTCAGTTTGAAAGAAAACCATTCTCATCTTACTAAACATAAAGTTCAGGGAAATAAACGACGCATTCACGAAGCAGACAAATTTAAAAACCCTAAGGTCCACAAACATGCCATTTTCACGACTATTTTATAACCAAACTATTTTTATAACCTTTAGAAAAGAATTAATGCCAAACGATATTTTTAAATTAATTTATTTTATGACGAAACGATTTTTTATCTAATTAATTTCTTTTCTTTAAATTTTTTAATAATTCTACAAATATATATTTTTTTTATTCGTTGTGAATATTACACCGTCATTATCCGGAACAGAAATCTTTTAATACATATGTACAATAACGGGATTTCACAGTTGGCTCGGGATGAAAATGAAATCCTTTAAAGGTAAATAATACATACATAATGTATTTAATTTTGCAAAACGATCAATACAAACTTCATATAAGAGTATTAATGTACAGAAATGTATTGCAATACTGCAAATCTACTTTACTTTCTTAGACGATGATGGATAACAGAAATTGACAGTTTAACAAGTGACGGTTAACCGAAGTTTCACTGTATTTATATTTCTTGCGTCACCAACCATACGAGAACTATATTGGTAAATAAATTAAGAACAATATTTTACATATGACTAAAACCACAGAAGTATTCGTAATTCGTTCATTGGTCACCGAAAGAACACTAGATGCCAAACAAAGATTTGCTTGTACACGAAGAAGCAAATCCAACACAAGACTTCAACTCACCCAATCATGTAAAGAAAGATATTAGCCAATCAAGGGCAATCAGTTGGTGACTGGAGGATCATCGTCGAGGTCAAGCGTATCTCTTTCTATGACACGGAATAGTTTGTACAGTGATATCTGTGATTCGCCAGACCTGTTTGCCAATCGTTGACAAATTTTTCTATCGGCTTCTCTAACCTTGGAAATGATAATAAAAATCAATCCAACGAATGGGTCGCTTAGGAAAACTATGCATCTTTATTTGATAAAGAATAGTCATTCAGTGCACATCTGTGATTCGTTGCATTTATTTTCTCAATCTTTCGTACGATTTCGAAGAAGTAGTGAATTGAGACAGAAATATTGTACTGTCAGTGTTGGAAGCCACATTGATAAGTATTTAATAAAGTATAAGAAACATTTTTGAAATAAGGAAACTTGGGATTTACTGGAAGGAAATAATGATTGGAGTCTAAGAATGTTCTTGGAATCCAACTTTTGTATAATAATAGATCCTTAAGCAGGCTACTGTCCTGTAAAAGATGCGCCGAACATCTAATGTTATTAATAAACATGTCTTTGTTACCCTTGAGGTTTTCTTCAAGAAGTCATCTTGCCAGTAAAAACAATATTTTGTGTAGTGGTCGCTTCTTTAAATGGCGCAATAGTGGCCTGTTATATCTTCAATAATTGTAAAAACAACAAATGGCAAGCAATAAATCTGTCAATTTTTATATTGCTCATTATTAACTTTGAAAGTAGTTAATTAGTGTCATACAATAATCTGAATACATAAGTTTCACAATATTAATCTTAATTTTTTTCCCAGTCTTGACGTTATAGAGAAAGTAGCAGATAAAACAGATAAAAAGGAATCTTTGCTGTTGACAATTGCTCTCTGTATTTGCTATAAATGAAATAATGTTGGCATAAATATTACATTTAAGATTACTACGGTGATTCTAAAAGCAAAATATAATTAAAATTTAATTGGAGCAACATTTATAATGACATGTGATAGAAAAAATACCTTCTAATTAAAAGTATATGTTCAGTCTACAAGTTATTACAAAATTAATTTAACTAATTTCTAAAAAACATACTTTTATTATTGTAGTAATAATTTTTATTTTAATCGTTTTCTACTTTCTAATCTTGATGTTATATCTGTTACTCAAATTAACTGCCAGGTGGCGCTAATCATTGGAAATTAAAATGTTATTTAATTAATGATTAACTGATAATTAATTTCTGAAAATAATATAGCGTACTAACATAGTGAATATAAAAGCTTACAAAATTCAAACCCCTTCATCAGGAAGTAGTTCAAAAACCGGCTACGAAATTTCATCTTTACAAACATTAAGCATATCAAATTAGATAAAAGTTTAATTTTTTTTATAATTTTAGATTTTTTCCTTGTACAAGATTATTTTACTCTTTCTCCGCCAAAACAACAAAACCACAATCTTCAAGTAAACGCGAAATAGATTTTGCACAAGTGCATTAATTTATGAATGATGCAGAAACTTCAGAGATGTTACATTATAAACCGGTTGATGTATTCAACAAGACAAGGTTTTAAAACCATAAATGCAACTTCTTCATTAAAAGGACGAAGGGAAAAAAAAATCCAACTCCTTAGGAAGGGGGAAAAAAACTCCCTTTCAAATCATAAAAACCAGTTGACGATTTCAAGGGAAAAATTTTCCCTTTTCTCCCACACAGAAACGCGGAGTAATATCTCCGTTTCCCAACTTTTATTAAATAATACGAGGAAAAGTAAAAACGGAATGAAAGTTGTACTCTTTTATATGCAGGCTTTTCTGCCTATGGAAATTCCCCTTAATATTAATGGGGAAAAAATCGTTATTCATGGAAAAATATTAACTCTACCTTCCGCATTCATTTCCAAGGGGAAAGTTTGATCTTTTAACGAACGTAAATAATGTATAACTTATTGAACGGTGGCAGCACATGAAAGTCAACAATTCCAAATGCATCCTTTAGGACTTGGGGCTCGTTATTTCACTTCAATTGAAAGAGATGAAAGTTCCGTAGTAAAATACACGGAGGGGGGGACGAGTAGTAATATTTCTTCAGCTTTAAACTCGTAAGTGATATGAGAGCTATTTCCTCTAGGCTTAATGCTTAGTGCATTCATTCGATTTTTAGAGAAGTCTTAAAATCTTTTCAGGAGTGTAATGTTTCTGATATAATGTGCTTATGCGATATGAAATTGTTTGCTTGGTTATACATTGAAATGCTGATGGTGGTTGATGCTTTAATTGGTTTTTCATTGATTGGATGGAATGGAATTTGTGTACTGTTATTGCTGTAGATATGGAATGAAATTTATTACGAGGGTAATTTAAAAAAAATTTGGAACGATGAAATCTGTAGCCGTTGTGAGATCAACTACTATAGCTATCTTACAAAAAATAATAGTTGTTAACTGAAACTCAATGCTAAGCAAAGACTAGCAAACACTAAACAAATACTTATAATTCATAGCAATTATGACTATTTTTAGAAACTGGAGAAGTGGAAGTTGTAATATTCACATATTAGTTCCTGAACTCCTTAACCGGAACAGATACCGGCAAGCTCGTACAGTTGCTATAGATACATGTCGCCACAAGTTAAAATTATCTGAACTTAAAGTGATAAAAAAAAATACTGATTTCATTTTTATTAAAATTCGAAATAAAATAGTAAAATGGAGATGTTGAAAGAAATACTCTAAATAAATTGAAGATTTAGTCACATTTATATTAAATCGTCGCTTAACAAACAACACAATCTTTCTCAATTTTTCTGAAAAATTTCAAAGTGGAAGAAAAAAAAAGAAAACTGAATTTTTCGCTAGAAATAACGATTATTTCTGAATTTTCTCTCGCATCTGGTAGTAACAAGTGGTCTCATGTTTATATCAGATGTTTTAAAAATTCAGAAATATTCGTTATTGGTTGCGAAATATTAAGTTTTTAATTCCTCTTCGAAATTTCAAAAAATTGAGATAGATTGTGTTGCTTCTTTAGCAACGAAATTTTAAAATGTTAACAATGATGCGGTATTTTCCTTCTTTATGGAATTCGCCTCGGCTTAATTTCCTAAAAAAATTTCAGTGTCGCACACGTTTATGACTTCATTTAAAAATATAAAATTTAGAATAGAAACAGAAATAATTATTTTTGATGAAAATAATTCTCTATTTTAGTCCACTAATAAAAGAACGTTTTTAAAAACTTTCTTGTATTTTTAATATTTCTTTCTTCTTTGCCTTTCATATATTTTATAATTCATTGTTATAAATACCATCGAATTTTTTAATCGGTTTTCTAAAATTTACTACCATATGGAGTCCTTCATAAGGTATCAAAATCTAATTAATATTAATCGACTAATTGGTAATTTAATTATGAAAACGTTAATATATTATATTGTCATCGGGAGCACGGCTTTAGAAAATGTTACAGCCTTCGTACCCCAGGAAGCGAGCGTAAAATCGAGTGCGAAATTCCATTTATACAAACAGGAATTTTACAAATAAGGAAAGGGCTAAGTTAAATAAATGCGTATAAAATATACTCGGTAATCTAACTCTTCTAATGAATGAATGATTGTTATAAAATAATAAAAACTAACACAATAAAAATTTCACAATTTTTTTGTCCTAAATATGTAACAATACTTTGCTATTAAGATAAACATAAATTTAATAACAGTTATTTAAATATTGCAATTTAATAGTAATAATAGTAATTTAGAAATGGTGACTAAATAGCTAACATATTTATTAGTAGTCGAATAAAAGTATTTAATTTAATAACCAAGCAAAAGTAATTTAGTCATAGTAACTAACAGTAAGCAAGCAATAGTCTATTAAATAATTGCAATTATTTAAAGAATACATTCATCACATTCAAAACATTAATCAGGAAATTTTAAGCATATATTCACAATTTTTTTGTAACAATAATTAATCTTTAAAGCATATTAGGGTATTATGATGAACTCCAAAGCACTTGATTGCTCCTAATTTGACTAAAACATCTTATCGCATTAATCCCACTAAGCAATTTTTTTCAAGATCAAACATATGTCTTTCCCGAACAAAACACGGAAAAAACATTAGAATAATTAACATATGATTTAATTTACTTGATAAACAAACCCCACAAAGGCTGAAGAAATCATATGTTTAATGCGATTAACAATCTCGTATTATACCTGTACCCACAATCTTGATCATAATCCTGTTTCCCTCTCACAGATTAAGAACTATCTAGGAGTAACTAAAAAATAAAATAAAAAACATTCTCAAAACCCAAGAAACATTTTTACTAGAAATCCCTAGCGATTTCCCCAAACTTTTTTCTGGTAATAACCTCAGCTTGGAGGACTACATAAGTTCAGCTATTTGGAGTGACCTTGAATCTTCTCTCCCCTCTCAAAGTAATTTTGACTTTCCTTTCCAATTTATGCTAATCCAATCAGCTGCGTTAAATGAGAGCCAATTAAAACATTAGCTGGGGATGAGAGATTTTTTACTTTGGCCACCCCGCTCTCCTAATTATAATCCGTAAGGACTTAATTGTCGTATTTCTGTAAAACCCTATCGCTTCTTTTAATGCAATTTTGTTCTTGGATAAAAGCATTTTATCCGAATTAGAAGCGATTTTAGGAAATTAGCTTGTGTCTTATCGATAAGACTTGGTTCTTAAAAGAAAATATTTGGAAAACATTGCGTTTTCTTACTTACTTTCTTTCTTTTTTTAATTTCTCTTAGCCTCTTAAGATGTTAACGTTAATACTTTGAGGGTCATTTTATTTCAAGACGCGAAGTTGCGAGATGTTTAAGGTTTAATTTGATGTGCTTAAAGCCTTTGGTGCAATAAAGTATGAATATTCTAAGATTGCTGTGTGCTGAATTTTTTTTTCTTTTTCGAAAATGAACAAAAAGTCATCGGGTTAAAATGAAAATTTCAAGGAAAATATTGTCTTTGTAAATATTGTTGTAATGTTTCGTGAAGTTATGAAGTTTATAATTAAAAATGTAATTATTTTAGAAACGATGCTTTTGCCTATTCAGTAGTAAAGTGCTTTAAAGATTCATTTTATACTTAATGACTCTCGGTTTATTCTGTAATAATTAAATCGGAAAATATCAAAACTTCAATCAAATTCGTAGTTTATTCGAAAAGGGTGAATTATTCAAATATGTGAAGTTGAATTTGCAAATACCAATTTGCAATACGTTTTTCACAAATATAAGATTGTGTTTTTTCTGCATTATTACGGCGAATAACATAGTAAATATAATTTTCATTTTCGCTTTAATATCTGTGTGTAAGTCGATGTATTCTCATATTCATCGGAAAATTTTCGAAGTTCTACAGACGTGAATATTTTCGTTATTTGTGATTGTTCGAAAATTTTAATATATCAAAATTTTTCGCAAGAAACATAGAAGTCGAACACTTTTAAAAGCTACTAATCTTTCATAGGATGATTATCTATATCTATCGAGGCAAATTATCTATATCTTGAATTCATCATTCCCTTTAGAAATATCCAAATAATCGTAATTAAAAGATAATTTTGGTTTTTCCATGATACAATAGCTAAGACAAAAATCGAAATCCAAACTAAGCGCGCTCCTGTGACATCATTCAGAAGCAAGCGAAGTCACGCGACGCTGAGAGCCAATGAAAAGCGACCTCAATCCAAACCATAGTAGGATCCGTAAATATGCGTCCTTACTCCTCAATCACAGATCTACTGATGATTCTCAGATTCCGAGACCCTCCGCGCATGCGCCAGGTGGAGTTGATTCCACCAAAATAGGGGTGAAATGAAAAATGGAGGGGGAGTTGTTTACATTTTACTTCGCGTTACCTAATAAATAACTCCGTAAATGAGCTCATCTTACTCATTGCCTGTCACCCCTTTGCGGGGTTAAATCGTTCAAAAGTGCTAGTTTGGCACTTTGAAACGATCAGTAATATATAAAATTTTATAACCATACACGTCAACGGGATGAAATGCTGATTCTGAAATCATATTCCCTTCTAAAATAAGGTAAGAATTAAAGCAAAATAAAAGCGTCATATTCACAAAGATTTTTCAACATGCATGTTGCCATTCAAATTGAATAAATCCCAGGAAAGTGTAATAATATTTTTATCATAAGTTCATCTAAGCGCAAATCTCTTTTTTGTTATGGAATTTGAAAATCTGGAAAAGTGCAGATACCCTGCTTTATTTAATAAATGTAATGTTTTTTTTCTTCTGTTTTCGTATACTGTTTTATGTTATAGAAAAATAAGAGTTTTATGTTCAAATATGAATTAAACTCAATGCAAGTTGTTGATATAAATAAGGAAAAACGAAGCAGAAACCAGAAACAAAATTCCAGTAAAATTTATGCAGTATATTTAGTCATAAATGTTAGTATAGGCATATTGCATGCATATTATACACATAGTTTATTTATGCACATAAATTATAATAAGTCGCAATTTTCATGTCCTTCAAAATAGGTCATTCTTCATTTTAAATTAAACTTCTTTAGCATGCAGTACCAATTTTTAAGAAAATTTGTTTTATATTTTCTAAATAAAATATTCTATTTTGTTACAGATTTTGGGATCAAAAAATAATATATTTTGTTCCTATTTTCTAGACATTTTTCTTTTATTTTAATATCAGTCTATGCCCTTTTAATGCAATTAAACTTAAAATTTACAGTTTCTACATTGCACATAGGTCAGAGAACGTGGTGCTTCGTATGTCGCTTTGTTATGCATAAATCTTTTCAATACAGAAAAATGTAGATTAGAATACTTTCCTCATCTACATTTTTTATTTCTAGTTTTCCTAACTTTAATCTAGTTAGATTTTTATTTACTATTTTTATATTATATGCAGTCTAATAAATTCCGCGAGATTTAATTTGTAACTATGTTGAATTATTTTTTAAAGGAAGCTCTGTTCCATATTATATTGTGTGTGTTTTTCTTTTTAACTTACAGTATTTTCCAAGCAAAAAATGATTAATTATCTACAGTAAGATAATCCAGCCTGAAACATAAAATAATAATTTCTTTAAAACGAAAGAAAACTTTTGGAAAGTTTTTTTCTCTTAGTTTTAATAAAAAACACACTTTTTTCCTTGACGTTGTTCTACTTTCTTTATAAATTAGTTCATTTACTTTACTATGCAGAATCATTGCATTTTTTTAAAAAAATTGTTCTCTTTATATTTTTTGTGCTTCAGATAAAAGCTATGAGAAAATCGATAAAGGTTTGAAAAGAAATAAATTTCAATAGAAACTTTGTAAGATATGCTAGCATTTACTAAAAGACTGAATGATACCGTTACATCTGTAGATTTATCAGTTAATATAAGAATGTGTTATAACTACATGTTTAATCTACACAATAGATTTGAATATTATTGAGTTCTTGACTAGTGTAAATTAAAAATCTGTTAAATAAAGCGCGTTCTTGTGAAAAAATCGTTAAGCTTTTGTGGATTAAACGGGAGAATTTATCTTTGTCTAACTCGAATAAGAGCAGTTTCCTTTATAAATTCTCCGGCAGGTCCTTAAGGTTTAATATGAACGCTTTAGTTAGAAACGCGTTTTGTATCTACCCGAGGACTAAGGGATGATCAATATAATTACGATGAATAACCAGATTGCAAGATAAACACTTTAGGCTTAATCTCCAAACTTCAACATCCCACCAATTTTAGGGAGTTCGAATAGTATTGTGTGTGCCAAGATCACGTGCAAAGCAGATTCTGAAATTCAGAATCGAACATGACAACCACCATCCTCGAAGCCACGATGTCCCTCATTTCAAGAAAGATTTGTAAATAAGTCCATTCTATGGTATTATTTGAGTATTTGTAAGTAGTACCTCTGAGTGCTTTACTTGCCCGATATCGGAATTTGCGAAGTGCTCACCCGTGATCTAATGAGTTAAGATATAGTTGGCTGCATAGGAAGAAGAAACTTATGGGTTCTCTCCTTCATCTGTGAACGAGCATTATTTAAAATCTGGGAGGTGGATGTACACTTTAGCAGCAAATTGGTCGCTATAGTTGGGTTGGCTGTTAGTATTTCACTTCGTTTTCCTCTAGCGAAATACAAATCTGAACCAGCTTACCTTACATGTTCTCCGGGAAGTCAGCCAACCCCCACCGTCCCACTAAGGGCCTTACACCCTTTCGGGTAGGTCGGGGCGGTGTGGGTTCCTTCACCCTCCCAGTATATTGGACTAAGTTAACCGCAGGTATTATCTAGATGCTGAAGGTCGCTTTGACAAACGAAAGATGGCACACTCTTTTTATCATAAATTCATGTGGGAAAGTAATTAAGCCCATTTAGTAAGCCACCGTAACGGCAGATGGCAGCACAAATCAATGAGTGTATGCCGTAAGTTTTTCTCTCGAGAACGCGAAGCAACTTCCACGGGTCCATTCAGAGGGATTCACGGTTTCAGCAGAGAAGGTGGCAAGTTCGCTCGCGCGGTAGGTGTTTCCGCCTTAGGGCGCGGCCCTTGGCCCTTTTTCCCTCTTTGTTCGCACTCTGGGTTTAAGTCTGGTAATAACTA
>BGPR01028141.1:0-20176 GCA_013235015.1 Araneus ventricosus | reverse complement strand
TCATGAGCGAGATAAAGTATGGACTAATTATGAAGTTCCTGCACTTCGAAAATAGTGACGCTTTCGACGAAAACTTGCATCTAAACCCAAAGCTTAGGAAAGTTAGTGAACTACATAGTATGCTTGTACAGCGATTTAAATCTGTGTATGTGCCGAAACAAGACATATCGGTGGATGAGTCGCTCATTGCGTACAAAGGTCGTTTGGGATGGAAGCAATACATTCCAAACACACGAGCTCGTTTCGGGTTAAAATTATTTCAACTATGTGAATCCGAAAGTGGTACATCTGGAACTCATGCATATACACAGGAAAAGGCACAGTCTTTCACAATGACTACAATCATCTCGGTGTTTCTACAAAAAGTGTGATGACTCTACTTCACGATCTAAAGGGAAAAGGATACTGTTTGACAACATACAACTACTATACATCCCCTGAATTAGCTGAATTACTAATAAATAGCAAAACAGACATTTGCGGTACATTACGGCCAAACCGAAAAGGCTTACCTGCATTATTAAAAAGTTCTTCAGTAAAGAAAGGCGAAATTATAGCCTTTCAAAAAGGGAAAATGTGTGTTATGAAGTGGAAAGACAAAAAACCACTACATATGCTAAGAACTTTTCATAATGCTGATATGATGGAAGTGAAGTCTAAGAAGGAAAATTCTGCCGTGAAAGTGAAACCCAAAGCGGTAGTGTTGTATAATGCCACCATGGGTGGAGTGGATAGATCCGATCAATGTCTGTCCTATTACCCTGTAGCAAGAAATCAACAAAGAAAGTATTACAAAAAGATTTTTCGCCATTTCTTAAACCAAGCGGTGTGGAATTCTTTCGTGATATATAAAAAGAATGGCGGGAGATTAAATCATATCGGTTTTCTAATGAAATTGGTTGAACGGTTGATCGAAGTAGGAGGTACTGATCCTAGTACTCACAGGTACGTTACCCCTAAAGAATCTGAAAATGTAGTTCGTCTAATTGGCAGACATTTTCCTTCATACGTGGAAAGTGATTGTTCTAAAAAAACGAAGTCAGTGAGAAAATGTGTAGTATGCTGTCTTGCAACAAATGAGAATGGAAAGCGCATTCGAAGAGAAACGCGATTTGAATGCAAAGATTGTAATGTTGGACTTTGTGCAGCACCATGTTTTGAAAAATATCACACTGTGACGGTATTATAAACACTTTGACTAAGTGAATTTATGTAAGTTTTGCTCTTTAAAATTGTATGTTTTTATTTACTTTTCAATTTCAAAATAGAGTTGTATATGCATTCTGTTAAGAACAAGAATTAAAATTGTTATTTTTACTTTTGTTGGGTATTTTTTTACTACAATTAGAATATAATTTAAATTGAATCCCTTATGCATAATTTGATATTCATGGTTCGCTTAACAAAATAAATTTGAAACTTAAAATTGTGATAGACATTTAACTAGAGTTTTTTAGGAGTTGTGCACATGTTCTGTTTATTGTTTTCACTCTCTCATCCAAAGTTTATATTTGATTTAAACATAAAAATGAAGCTGCACATATGCTAATAAAGAGAATTAAAACATAGCAACCATAAACATTCAGCTTAATGGATACACTTCCTAATATATTTACTATCTTAGAGAACTTTGTTTTCAGAGATCCAGGAAAACTGGTGATATGAAAAAAGGAAAGAAAATTCATTAGGATACAACAGTGTAAGAGAAGCATGCAAATGAATATTTGTTTTAACAATGAACATGGTTTGAATTTCATTACAACAATGAAAATTATTGTAAATTATGCGTAAAATTATTTTTTAAAATTATTAAAATTAGAGAAAAATTGTACAGTAACATAATTGATATCATTATAAAATTAATTTGTTGCACTTTCAGATGGAAAAAAATGAAAAATTTGAAAATTTCAGAAATATAATGTTATTTCCTCATATAGCTTTGATTTTTTTAATTTTAAGGTTTAAGTGCAATTTTTTAAAACTACAACAGTTTGTTTTCTAGATTAATTTCTATATTTCAATACTACATTCATAAAAAATTACAAAATGAAAAAAAAATTCGAATAATAATTTTTATTTTTTCAAATAATTATTATTCCATTTATTCTCAGTTCACTCTGAATGAATATGGAAATAAATTTTAAAGAAAAGGGACGAAAATTTTATTTTTTATGTTTTAAAATATTGTATTTTTGTTAGAGAAAAATTTGGTTTACATGAAAATGTAAAGCATAATATCAACTAAATTTAATGTTTGAGTGATCTTATCAGACTTTTAGTTATCTTTTTAAGAGTCTGATAACAACTGCAGCTTAATTGTCTTAAGTTTATTTCAATAATCAGTGAAAATGTTTATTTCTTCCTTAAAATGTAAGAACACAAAACCATTTTTAAGAAAATATTAATGCTTACTTCAATGATACTGTATTTATGCATTAGTTCCTTGAGCGTTATAGTTTTGATGATATGCATTCTTCAGTAAGTGATCAAATCTAAATGCCTAAATTGCATTGCTTTTGGTAAATCTTATGCTAATTGCGAGTTGAACTTTAATAAATGTTATGAGAAAAGAATCCACATAATGTGTTACAAACCTTTGATGCATCCCGACACGTTATTAACAAGTTTGAAGACAGTACTTCCAATAATAATAGTAGTCTCAGGCATTGAATTATTTTCAAATTCCACCCTCACATGCTAGACAATGTGTTTTATCGCAACATCATGTGTGTGTGCTGTAATTTGTAAAGTATAATTTTTTTAATAAAATTCTAATTTATATATACGTATTTATTTTCCTTCTGAACTTTAATGGATAATAATGAGACTCTTATTTATTTTCCAAGTTGTATGATATATTTGAATTAGATCTATACTCTTTTTTTAAAAAAATAAAAGTAAAGTGTCAGTTTTATGTTAGTTAAATTTCCTTTATATTTGGTATGAAAAGGCCCAAAAATAATTTTGAATACCACACCGACAACGTCCAAGACATCCATAAATTGTGAAAAGGCACCTGAAAAATTTCGAATAAGTGTTAGATTTTTCTCTTTATTCTTTGATCTTGCCGAGTTTGCAAAAAATTGTCTGTAGAAAAAAAATTCAATAATGTTTTACTTCGTAGCTAGCGCATTTTCTTAAAATTGATAGAAAAAAGTTTGATCGTTTTTACTTTCTAGTAAACGAAGTATACAAACAGAAAGTATTATAATCGTCGATCGTAAATTTCAACACGAGATTTTGATTAATCTCCACACGTTTTAGACCTCCCTGAGTCCGAAAAACACAATTTTGGAATTTTGTTTGTGAACACAATAACTCAAAAACGGTTAAAGCTAGAAAGACGAAATCTGGTGTATTGACTTTATACAAAATTAGTATATTTCAATCAATTTTTGGATAAAGTCCGTAAATGGGAAATTTGTCTGTTAGGGTTCATATGAACACGAAACCTCAAACACTTAAATAGCTAGATAGATAAAATTTGGTACACAGTTTCAAAAATTAGGAATGTAGGTCCGCATTAAATTTTGGACGAAATTCCTCGAAACGTTGACTGTCTGTCGGTTTCTGTAATCGCATGCTTGTGAACACTATAATTCCTAAACGCAACGACTTAGATAAATGAAATTTGGTATGTGGTCTTTTAACCCTAATTGTCCAATTTTCGTTTCAATCGGGTAAAAACAAACTCTAATACCCCTGAAACTCAATTTGCCATTACTTTTCGATAAAAAATTATAAATAAAGAATTAAATTTAATTTTGAAAAATTGGCGACTGGATGCTCTAGTACCTGGACCTAGTATCAAAGTTTCAAATTTCAGGTGAATGAAATTTCCGTTTATTATAATAGAAGATAATCTCTTGCGTACTAAATAAAGGTATATGAATAAGCTATTTCTTCCAACATTCAGCGCATTGGTTTTCTAAATGTAATCTTTAGTTTGAGGATTATTAACTCGCCCTCTTAAAAAGCATATATAACAAGTTTCAGTATAAAAGGCTTGTAGTATATTGTTTTATTTAAAACATTATTCAGGGTTAAGAAGGTTATTTATAATCCTTCATATGTATTAATTATTACTGGCTATTTTGGAATATAGATTACTATTTGACTATCAATATAATAAATGTTTATGTCCTTACAAAACGGATTAATCCAGTTAAGCTCCGCTTATATTTGTGATCGGCTCTAAATTTTTTACCTTTTACCGAATACGAAATCAAGAAACAATATGAAAAGTTTTATAGTGCCATCAGAGATTAGTAAAATATATATAAATGGAATTGTTGTTGATCCTTAAAATTAAGGAAATAATTTTTACATTCGTAAACTAATATGCTGACGTGTAGACTGAAAATGAATTGAAGTCAAGAATATAAAAACTACATCTAATAATATAAAGTACAGCCAATATCTAAAATACAACTATTAATGAACATCAAATAAATTGAAATCACAGACATCTTAAGAATATCAACTTTCATGCAACTTCAATGATGTTCATATTTTTAGAAACTCACAACATGAAAAATAAGTAATATAGCCTTCATTTTTTGGCCCAACGGTCATGCATTTGTCTGGTCTAACGGTGTTTATGTTTATCATCTGGTGTTATGGACACGGGCAATATGCAGAATGAGGGCAGCGTAATTTTGTCACGCAGCAGGTGTTATCTCCTAAAACCTATTTTGAATAGGTTCCAAGCTGAATAGAACGGATTCTTGCGGTTAGCCCGCCCCTTCCCGGGGGATTGCTGATTGTCCACAGTTCAGAGGAGGGGGGAAGAGACTTGATCTGCTGCGCTTTTGGGAAAATCTTCTGTTGGGAGGAAGACACTTTTAAAACAGATAAAGGTTCTGCAGCCGCTCGCTTTTCGAATCGCTTTAGAAAGAAAACCGAACCACTCAGAGGGTTAAATCTCAATCTTCAGAGAAATATCACTTAACAGAAGCAGAAAAGTATTATAGCGTGAAAACTCACAGCATAAATTGATATTTCCTATTTTGGTTTTGATTAGTTTCCATCCAAAAACTTTTTTCTTATTTAAAAAAAATTAGTATACTTTGAATTAATATTAATTATCCGAATGGATATTTAATCAGAAATTGGCCATAATTCAAATCCAACACGAATCCAAATATCCAATCGATCACGAATCCAACTATCCAATCGAACACGAATACATTATAAATTTTGCAGGCATTCACAGACATTCAATTAATAATTTTGTATCTTAGAAGATACAGTAAAGCATTGGTTACATGTATTTCAAGAGAATGACGTAAACCGATGTATAAACAAAAAGACGTAAAATCGAAGTTTTAAAAAATAAATCTTACTATAAAAAATTTAATGTTACTTATGCAAATTTATTTAAAATAATTGATAGTTTTTAGTGCTTGTTTAAATCTTATATTAAGATCCCATTAATGATTCGTGGAACATTGTCTCAGCAAAATTAAAACAAAGTTTGTAAAACTACTTATTTTTAAATCTGAATTTTAAAAGAAATATCTCTTAAGAGCAGAAGAAAAATATTTTAGCATTTAAAAATAAACAGCATAAATTTCTATTTCCTGTTTTGGGTTTGTTTGATTTCTAAACAAAAATTATTCTTTTCTCTTATCTTAAAATATTTTCATACACTTTGTATTAATATTGATTGTCCGAATGGATATTTCATCAGAAATTGACAATAATTCACATCGCACAAGAATCGTATTTCTATACAAATTTTCAGACATTTATAGACATTCATTTAATACTTTTGTATCTTAGAAGATACAGTAAATCACAGGTCATATTTAACAGGTTATATTTATTATCACAGGTCAGACGTAAAATCGAAGTTTTAAAAAACAACATTTACTATCAAAAATGTAATTCTACTTATGGAAATTTATTTAAAATAATAAATAGTTTTTAGTCCTTGTTTAGTTTTTAAGTGCTTGCATATTACTATTAAGCATTGAAAACGATAATTGAATTTTAAAATTAAGCATTTATCATAAATGTGAGAAAAACCACACATTTATTGAAATTCCTGAGTTCTCATACATTTCTTATTTCATTCGATTCATGTGCACGCAGATAGGCTTCTTCTTGTTATTGTCAGAGGAAAAACATGTTATCGCCTCTACTTTAAGGGAACCCCCACTCAATAGTACAGATAATGGCAGAACAGAAAATTTGCGAATTTTTGAAAACAGGAGAACGACGTATAAACGAAGCTATGCTTTGTTTGTATTATATAACGAAGTACTTAATGATTAAAACGGTCATGAATGAATCAGGACTCCGGTGAAACGACGCGTAATTCTATATGGCGTATAAATGGGAAACTATTAAACGGTGCTTTATTGCATGTCAAGGCCACATATGTGCTATTCTAGATGGCAAAATAAAAATTCGTCACCTGATCACGAGAATAAAAATTTGCTAAGGATATATCTGATGAATGTTTGACGACAATATTAATCGGAGAAGTATGAACGTCGGTGAGATATCTTACTAATCAAAATGATGTGGAAGGAAAGTCTTACCAATCTTCTTAGAAATTTGCTCTTCCCTGGATGTTGGAAAAATTGGATACATTTCGATAAATCCTTCACAATTTCACAACTTTCGTAAAAATTTGAGTTTTTAAAACATGATAATAGAGAAAAACTATAAGAAATTGGAATTTTTTTAATGGTGAATGAATTTTTAGATAGTTAAATTGAAGCTGGACAGTTCGCCATCCGTATTCTCTGCATATGCATATTAATACGCTTGAAGTTTTTCATATTCTTAAAGACTGAATTTTGACACCGTCTTTTTGTTCATTTCCTGATGTTCTTGAGATATGAAAGTTTATACACATTCTGCTTCCATAATCCTTTAATTATTTTATTTAGTATTATTTCAGACAAGATTTTTAATTATATTTTTTTGATTTAGCTCTTTTACAAAAAAACTTTATTTCTATAAAAATTTTACTTCTGCTTTTATAAAGAAAAATACTACTAAGTGTTTGTTTCTACCACTGATAACAAAATTAAATATCTCAATATTAACAATATGACACTTCTAAATTTTGATGCTAATTCTCCAATCATTCGCCGATACGTCAAAACATCAAAACGAGAAATCATTAAGCGGAATAAAAAATAAAAATTCTTACATATATGTCCTATTTTATAGCTTCAATGAATATTTATACCAAATCTGAAAAAAAATCGAACAAAGAGTTGGATCGTGGCTGCATAAGAAACGAATTTACAAACAGACGAAATGCTGAATGTTCAATTAAAACAGAAACCTTGTTTCTCTCGGTAAATTGTAGTTTTGTGATTTTATATTATTTTGTGACATAGATTATTATTTTTTCACTCCATACTTTCCAAACCTTTAACCCTTTCAGAACGGAAGTTAGACCTCAAAAGCACTGCTACTGAAACAGAACTCAAACCAAGACAAGATTGCCCTTGATATATTTGAAATATTTTTATGGTGTTAGAAACTGTATATTTGTGTTAAATATTTACAATCGTTCAGTCTTAAATATATATTTTAACTTCATTATTACTTTCATTGGTGGGGAATCATGTAATCAGTTGCTCTCAGTCTCAGCACCAGATGGCGCTTCTGGTACAGAATCAATTCCAAATATCTATCACATTAAGAAAAGAGTGGAAAATTGATTCCAAAATAATATCTTTACAAACATGAAGTTTACAAAAGTCAACAGGTCATTTAACGGAGACCAAAGCCTTGAAGAGGGTTGACTCTCTATTTTTCAATGCCGTAGTACTATGGGAATTCTGCTCCTGAATGTTGTTTTCTTCTTTGGACGATGTGTAGGCAGGAAGAGGTATAAAAAATCATTTGGCTTTTCCCCCCTTCCATTGTTGTCTGATTCCTGTGTTATATAGGGCACTAATAATATACCATAATTGCATCAGGAAAAAAATAACTGTATAGAATATCTAAACTCAAGTGCAGCAGTAAGAGAAGGGAAAAATGTTTACAAAATTTCATCTACACGAGTAAGAAATTCACCATGGTCAACAGGTTGCTTAACGGAGATGATAGCCTTGAAGAGGGTTGTATAAGGCTCTAACAATAATACAGCCTTAGAACCTTCAGCTTCGCTCATTGCAACATTCACATCTTCATAACTTATCCATATCTGATGAAAATAAGATTAAATTTCATTTATCAACCCATATATATGAATACAGGCTAAATATTAAAAAAATATACTGGAGTTCAAAATTCGTCTGTTATGGAAAAGTTTAAAACTTTATATAGAAATTTATGCAATATAAAAACTGGTACAGATTCTCTTATAAATTTTCGAATTGTGAAATCTGATTTGTAAAATGATGTCTCATTTTGTCATTTCCTTTCTTGCATTTCTCTTTTCTATTATTCTTTTTCGTCTCTGGATGTAGTTTTTCTTCTTACCTTAATGATGGGCTGGCCGGCAGGTTCCGGAGGAGTGAAATTTACAGCAATGGAGACAGGTAAACAATACTCTGCAATTGTTTCTCTTCCATTGCAGTGTTTCTTACTGAGTTGTTTTGGACAATATTAATAATCCACCCTTTTGCTTTGCGCATTGAAGTACTCACGCTTTCGCAACCCACTCATATCTAATGAGAATAAGACTAATTTAGTTTTACCAACCCAGGTATAATGATTGAAGCATAATATATAGAAGTCCTCGATATCTGATAAAATAAGACTAATTTTAATCTAACAGCCTAGATATGATAATCCATGCTTTATATTAGAGAACTTCAACGAAGGAGAGCCTTAACACAATATTGTGAAAGTTTCAAATTTTGTATAGAAATTTCTGCAATATAAAAAAAATTGTACTAAGTTTTTTTTACATTTTTGAATTCCTAAATTTGCAAAGTGATGTCTCATTTTGTCATTTCCTCTCTTGCGTTTTTTCTCTTCTACCATTCCTTTTCCTCAGCTGCTGATCTTTAAAATCTCAATCTTGAAATGAATATCTTCAACAGCAGAATAGAATTATTTTGGCATTCGAAACACAGAGCTAAAATTTCAATTTATTGTTAAGGTTCTGATTTGTTTACAAGCAAAAATAAATCTTCTCTCTGTACTTTAAATATTTTAGCAAACTTTTTATTAACCCTCTGAAACCCACAGTGATTTGAAATCTAGTTCTATTAAAACCCAGAACATCCGATGGATCAAATGAAAGTATGTAAATATTTCTCTCTCCTTCTTGCAAGCAAGTTGTCATTTGCTTCGTGGGGGGATCTTCTATCTCCCGCTTTATCGTATCCAAACCCTTGTTGAATATATAGCGGTCGTTTACAAACAGTGATAACACTCTATATTTTCAGTAGAATATTTTGTAAAAGATTTATTTTTTACCATTGTATATAATTATAACAGTAAAAGAAAAAATTGAAGCCAAAACATGATTTTATATTTTAATGAGCATGCAGGTACCATTTGAAAATCATTGCTGCGTTAGAAGAATTTTATCATTTAAAAATTCTCATTTTTTTCTATTTCAAGAGTGTACTCATCTATATAACTCACTGTAAACACGTAATATATTATATTTATCAAAACCTAAGAGAATTTTGATTCATTTAATTATAAAGAAATTTATTTCCAGATCAATTTCTGTGAGTTATTTAATTGTATCTAAAACAGATAAAAGTTCCAATGTTTGTAATTATCATTAAGATAAACGAAGGTACATGAAAAGCAAAGTTATTTCCAGAGAAAATAAACCAAAATTTGCTAAAAATTTCAGAATTTAAAATTACAAAGCAGAGCAAAAAGTTTTTTAAAGTACGAATATTTAATTCATTGTATTTATAATTAAGACGGTTTAAAGTTTTGTTAGGAAGAGATTTAGCCCTAAAAATACTTTACACAACACACTTTTTGCAAACTTTTTATACTTTTTGCAAACACAGTGTATTAAAAAAAATCAATGCATTTTATATTTGATCTGTAAGACTTTTAGTACGAATATTTAAGTCGTTGTATTCATAATTAAGACTTTAAAATTTTGGTGGGGAAAAATATGCTACAAACGCAGTTTTCATATATAAAACAAAAAATTAGCACATTTTATTTAGGTGCTTTCCGATATTTAGTTTCATATTAATATACATTTGAAAAAAAAATTCCACTTTGAAATACTTTAAATCTAAATCGGATTCATTAGTATCATTAAACAATGTATTATTAATTTATACCTGATATAAAAATTTCCGATATTCGTGCATTTTAACAAGAAATTTTAGCAGTTAGCAAACAGAAAGCTTAATGTAAGCAAAGCATCTGCCGTCGAACACATACTGGAGAAATCAATCAAGAGTGACAGAACGTCGCCCCATGTCCCCATGCCTAATGCCATTACGGCAACCGAAGCGGCTCAATGGACATGGAGAAATCAAGAACGACAGTGGGAGGAGAAACAACCATTGTCAGAAGATAAGATTGCTCCGCACCGTTTAAGGAAACTTTTGAATAAGGGGGTGGAAATAAACAAGCCACAATTCGGGCTGGAACTTTGACGTCGTCTGGGAATTTACATGACGGTCCTGTAAAGCCGTTGTGGCAGTGAGGAGGTTAATATTGATAGTCCGAATGATATCCTCTTATATTTCATCAAACATTGACTGTAAATCATATCGCATACGAATCATAATGCATTACAAATTCTTTAGAGTTTGATACACTTTCATTTAATACTTTTTGTTTCTTAGAGTACACAGTAAAGCGCCGTTTATTCTTCTTTCTAGAGACTGCCGTAAAACAATATATAAACTAGAAGACGTATAATTGAAATTTTAATAAACAACTTTGATTATCACAAATTTGATGCTACTTATCCAAATTAATTTAAAAATAATAACTTAACATTTCTTCCTTATTACTGAATTCCTTGTATTACTGAAAAGAATAATTGAATTAAAAAACAAAATAATTATCATAAATGTTTGAAAAATTAAACGTTTATAGCATATCTTTAGTTCTAATAATATACATCTTTTTTTATTTGACAATGTTTATGCAGGTAGACATTTACTTGAGAATGGCAGGGAGGAAAACATTGCTATCTCCCTTACTTTCTATACCTTACTTATTTAATACACATTTTCTAGAGCCAAGTTCGTTGTACAAATTAATTATTCATATGTTAAAATATACATGAAAGTATTTCAATCCCGAGCAACGCCGGGCAAAACAGTTGGTTACGAATAAAACACATTGATTACCTCTAAATGGATAGTGTTGTTGGAAATTTAAAGCTGCTTAGAAAAAGGAAATTTTATTTACAAAGAACTAAAGGGCTTATATAGTACTTTTGGTACCGAATTAGTTCTTAGTTTAAAATGAAACTTTTTTTAATTTCCAGTAACTAATTTGAATAAAAAAATATGACAGGCATTCAAAACTGTACAAATGATAATAACTTAATAATAAAAATAATTTAACCTGTGTTATACAAACAATTTTTTTTATGTTTTTCGTTAATGTCTGTTCAGCAGTCAAGACACTCCTCGCACCAGAACCAGACCAGAACTTGAATGCCCACCAAATAGTGAAATTATCTTGAGTAATAAACTAAACTTGCAACAGCATTTTTCAGAAATGGGTCAATCAACTTTCTCGATCAATACTTTTTTATAAAGAAATTCCGCCAATCCAACCTACATACCTTATATGAAAGACTTTGTCCTCGTAGCAATTTCAGTACACCTTTTTGTTTAGAATGATTATATCGGTTCAAGCACGAAGAGTTTCATGAATCAAAGATTCAATTTTTTGTAAGAAATTATCTGCAGGAGGGTTTTTCTGGATTTCATGTACTTGCGATCGAATATCCTCTAATATTATTGTTGTCGCAGTCTTCACAATTTGAATGCGTTCCTCTTGTTCAGATGAATGTTTCTTTTAGTCCAGAACGTCAAAAAAGTATCCGAACGGTGATCTTCATTCCGACACGGATTATCGCCCAATAAAACTGTAATTGTCTGCCGCCGAAGAAATGTGTCCTCTTTAAGTTTATGTAATATATTTTCATCTAAGGGTTCGTCTTCATATTTAGATTTACACGAATTCAAATTTTTCAAATGGCAATACCTAAATTTGAGTACATATTCAGATTTTGCAAATTAAATTAGCTCGAACACAATTAACATTTTCTAATGTTGAGTAAACGGTTGAAGAGTTTTGAATAATTGAAATTTGGAATTCCCAGTGTTAAATTACCATTTCCGTTTTTTGAATATATTTCAAATTATAATGAATCTTTAACAATAATTCTTTTTTATTAAAATGCTTGATAAAGGAAACATATTTTATGTGTTTTTTTAAAAATGAAAGTATATTTTATAATTTTTATGAATTTCTAAGTTTAAAGTTTTGGAGTGGAAACGCAGAATAAATTTGATGCTAATTGGGATTACATATAATAAAGGAGCATGACCTAAAACGTCACAGTTCAAAATTTCAACCATTTCCGTCAAGTAGTTTTTAAGATATGCAGCAATTACTAATAGCGTTCATAAAAGCCTGATTTTCGCTTTCTTTAAGGGGCATCTCAACTTCACAAAATGATTCGCTGACAGGAAAAAAATATCTGAAAAGAAATGGAAAACAAAGCATGTCTTCCGATGTTGCTTTATATTAAGAAAAATTATTTTCTTTTTTAAATTAAATGCAAATTGAATAAGAAACGAAAAGAAAAATGGATACTTGTAACAGATTCAACTCATCTTACTTACCGAGAAGCATTGCTTTTAAACCACTAAAATGAGAAATGAATGCCCTTTATGGTTGTGGCAATTTTTGGAAAGATATTAAATTGATAAAAATGCAAAGCAGCAAAACTCTTTATAAAGTTTGAATTAATACAAAATTAAATATATGAATAAATAAAACATTATGCAATTAAATAAAATATTAACTCGTTGTGTGTGGAAAATACAGTGTTATGAGACTTGGATAAAATGCCTTTAAAAAAATGAAACAAAAGCTTAAAATGTTTTTCGGTAGATTAATGGTTCTAATTTAAAACTGTTACAGGTAGAAAGTGATTTAGCACAACAAATTAAAAGCAAAAAAATCTTAGAAATGCTTTTAAATATCGTTTGAAGGAGAATTTTTTTTGTGGAAAATTATTTGTTATCATTGAGCAACATTACACTTTACGTTTAGTTTATTAAAGAATATATCAGAAAATAAGCGTCTGTGTTTTATTTATCAGCTGCCCAAAAAGTTGTAATGTCTAAGATGGCTTGTTTTTTAACCCTTAATGCATGAAAGGCCCCAATACGAGGTTATAACACTTATTTCATAGAAAACTAAGGGCCCTGCTTCGACAGTGACATGAAAAGAATTTAGTTTTAATTTCATTTATTTATCATAGCTGTAGTTTTCTTTATCAAATATTGCAACTTATTAAATCATTGGTTTGATGATCATATACTTCCAAAAATTAATAAAATCAATTTCATTTATTAAATTATAAATCAACCAAATATAATGAATTTATACCTAAATGACCAGTTTAAATGTTTAGTTTAAGTTTTCATCCTTATAAACGCTTTAGAATTTCACATAATTTTCCGTCGTCTTATGGGTGAGTATTACTGAAAAGCTCTCGGCCGTTAATGGGTAAATATTAATCGTTAGATTTATTCAGAATTTCTGTTTTTTTACTAATATGTCACGAGAAGTAGACAATGTAACAAATGAGCAAATAATCGATCTTTATTATTCTGGTTTGTCGTACAGAAAAAATAAGTCGCGAGCTGGAAATCAATATATTCACGTTCTTTTTATGGATAAGAAAGTTAATAAAAGATTGAGATGTCCTTAGCAGTGTCATAGATTCCATGCCACGTCGTATACAGCAGGTCATTGATAGAAATTATAGCTATACTTCCTATAAAATTGTAAATAGTTAACGACTAATATATTTATGCATAAAAAGTTTGCATTGTTTAACTGTTACATTATTATATAAAATATAATATATAAAATATTATGCATTTTTTATTGTGTTTTAATTTAAAATTTTGCAACTCGAATTATTATTTAGTAATATTTCATTTTCCCAAACGGTAAACTTTGAAAAAGACCAAATATTCTTAGAAAACTTTACTTTATTAACAGTTGAAATGAAAGGTTTTTAAAAGAGTGACCTACTTTTTACTTTTGCATATATTGAAAGAGCCCCTTAATCGTTTTTCATGTATATCTCCGGTTAATTTTAACCGAGTTACATGAAATTTTATATCTGTCGAATTTTTATTATGCAGAATCATTTCAAACATAAAAAATGGGGTTGCCATTGGAAAATGTGAAAATGACTGAAATATAGATGTGTAGATGGCCCGTTATGGAAATGTAGTTCACATATTTTTAAAGAAGACATACTCCAAAATTGAATGACATAATTTTCCTTAAATTTAATTTTTATTGATTACGAGAAATAAGAAGTGTTCGGATACTTTTTTGACAGACTGTACCAGTTTTCTGTTAGAATTTTACGCCCACTGCTTTTGAAACAAACAACATTTTCCTTTGAATGTGTGGTTATAACCAAGAACATTGTCCCCATATTTCTAGGTCAGATGAAATTTTACGGTAGGTATATTAGAGCTGTAATCCCCGTCCATTTTTGCTTTTGCTCATTCATTGAAAACTGAATTCTTCTGAATCCTCTAAAAATATATATATGTGCCATCCTTCTCCGTTTCCGTGGGCACAAAAACCTTTTTATTCTTATAATTAACTTTAATGCGGTTATTGAAATTTTCGAACATTCATTGTGGTACTGTGCGTTAACTGGTGGAAATTCACTGTCTGGTAGAATACGATGTAATAGCTTTTCCCCTATCACGGCTTTTTGCAGCTTGCTGGAACGCAATTCCGTGACCTTGAAGTGACTTTTTTCTATAAATGTTACTTGAATCCACTATTTTTTATTGATATGCTATTCCCTTTCAAAATCGCTTGAGGATAATGAATTCGAAGAATAGAAGATTCTGAGTGTAAACCATCGGACAGCGCGTCCGAGTGACAGGATCACTTCTAGGATACTTCCTGTTTCAACTCCATCTAGTTCTTTGAAGCGCAACACTGACATAGTGATAAGTTTTTGTATGTGTAGCAACTTGCGCACCAAGCCTTTTATATTATCAGAACTCGTGAGTATGATATGCTCATGAAATCTAAAAGGGATATTTATATTTAGTTCTCTCCACTTTTATTTAATTGTTGTAAATGTTTAAAATAAGGAAATTTTGTAATAAACTGTTCACTCTCTCTCACTTCCTGATGTGCTTGCGTTTTCATGTCAAAATGTTATTTTATTAATTTCAGTGCTTATATACCAGTTAATAGATGCACCTTATTAAATTTTGGATGCTTTTTGACTGGTGCGCCTCGTTGAAAATTTGTGAAAAATTTAATGTCTTCACTTAAAAGCATTTATACAAATTAAGTTTAAATTAAACAGAAAATATTTTAAATAAATAATTTCTTCTTTCTAATACACTAATAAAAATATTTCCAAGAACTATCTTGATTAAATTTATTAAAGGTAATTTATTGTTTAAACTTCTCTCAAGAAAGGTTACTTTGCATTGTTTAAAAAACCAGAGTTTAAAGGAGCATAATCTTGTGAACAAACTTGCATACATCCCACTCAATGACTTCTAGAATATATTTTACTCATCTTATAGCATGTGGGCAAGCATTTTTATGTGAGAATATATTCTTCCAGTCTCTTCCATCATGTTCCCAAAGTTTTTTCATTAATGATTCATTCAAATGTAATTCAGATTGAGAAATTGTTGATAGTCCTCATCCAGCAATGCTTCTAATTCTTAAGTTTTAAAACTGAGCAATATTTCCAAAATAACTTACTAACACTACGGCCTGTTTCCAAGCCTGAGATTATCCATCCCATACTGCTGTTTACAGGCATCGGGATCATTATTTCTAAATCTTTGAAATATTCTGTACAAGTTGCTTTTTATGGAGACTTCTCACTGTAGACTTCGATCAGCAGCTTTGCTGCAGTTTTATTATCAAAAAAATACGGAGTCAATCTCCCCTGCTTTATGGCATAGCATCCCACAGAATTAAAGAGGTTAAAAGATTATTGTTTGCATTAAGTTGACATTTAATATTATTTTAATATTAAAAATTGCTGTCAAACAGTGAAGATTCTGTGGCATGGACGATTTTATCAATCAATGCTTTTTTACAAAGAGCAGAATCATTGGTGGTTCTAATCCCACATGGTCGAGAATTTATAGTCAAGTCTATTAGCCAAACCCTCAGAATATATGAGTAAGTTGGCATCATCTGTTGTTCAAAGCGATCTTTTTACACTTATGCAGTATTTTAAGTAGAAGTCCGACTTCCCTTTACTATATAGGGGTTGTATTAGACATTTAATATTATTTTAATATTAAAAATTGCAATCAAACCGATGAAGAGTCAGTGGCATAGAGGATTTTATGAAACAATGCTTATTTACAAAGAGCAGAATCATTGGTGGTTCCCACATGGTCGAGCATATCTAGTAACGTCCATTAGCCAAACACTCAGAATATATGAGTAAAGTGGCATCATCTGTTGGTCAAAGCGATCTTTTATCACTTGTACAGTACCTTAAGTAGAAGTCCAACTTCGCTTCAATATATAGGGGTAGTTGCTTTCTTGTTTTGTTTAAAAGAAAACAGGAAATCATCTAGCAAACATTCTGATCGCAGCAAGCAATTCGTCTAAGTCACATATCCATCTACAAGATGCTGAATATCACCGTTTCAGATCAAAGACAGAGTATAAATTTCGAAATTTTCTTCTTCCGATCCATGTTCCTCGGTCATTTTATGCCACGCTTCAGCCCACTATTCCACTAATACTATGCAAAATCCTATTTATGGATAAACTAAGGCAAGAAATTTTTTTTCCTGTAAAATGGCATAAATAACGAAATAGGTTATATTTTTAAAGAAACAGCAATTTTTCATGTTCGAGTATTGATCAATAATACGTTAAAAGAAGCATTACACCAAGAAAAATAATTCAAGGACATTTTTTCATTTCAATGGGATAACATATGTCTGGTAGTTCCAAATTATTTCTTGAAAAGTATAGTAAGCTTCAGGCGAATTATAGCAGTTAGAATGCCGAAACTTGTTGACAAATTGTCTCTCCCTGAAGTTTAAGGCGTAATAAGACTCTTATGACATGTTTCTGCATGTGTAATTCGTTGTCAAATCTTTGCAATTTATTCTGAACATATAATGGAGAGACAACAGTTTGCGGAAGATGACTTCTTTTAAACCTGGCGTAAAGGTAGTTTTTACAAGGTCCATGCTTCAAGTGGGAATGACTTCACCTTCCCCATATAGCCCGGATTTGGCTCCTAGTGATTATTTCCTTTTCCTACAAATGAAGGAACAAGGTTTTCTTTTGACAAATAAGTGAAGAAAGCTTCCAAAATGTGGTTAAATGAGCAGGTATTTGATTTCTCTGAAATCGGAATGAGCAAATTATTTATGCAGTCTGATAAATGTCTCAAACGAGTTAGATCATATACTTTAGATTATATATCTTCTACCATATTTCTTTCTCGCAATCGTAATATTTTCGTAATTACATGGTACCTGATTCATTTTTAGTCTTGAAGATTTCACGGGACATACATAAATGACTCGCAGTCAAAATCCAATAATTAGAGCGAATTATATTAACAATACACACTCTATTGGAAGATACTGATGCTTATTTTCAATGATAAATTATCATCGAAACTATGCGAATGATTTTCTGAGTTTCCCCATTTGCATTTGTTTCCAAATAATTGATGAAATTCCGATTCCATTTATAAATTTTGTTGACAATAAGTGTCGCGAAAGAAGTTTAGAGAAGTGTTTTCTAAGAGCATTTTAATGATGTAAAAATATATTAGATTGCTTGGAAGACCGGAGTTCTAGAGTAGAACGAGAAATTGTTCATTACCCAGCTAAAAATATCTGCAGAAAATCAGAAGGTATTTGGAACATGTTTTCTTCAGATTTTCTGCAGAAAAAAAATGTGGACTATCCGAAAAATAAATATGTTCCAAATACCTTCAGATTTTCCTACAGTCAAGGTTTAATTATTAATTTCATTAATCTAATTTGTGATTTTACTTACTTGATTCAGATTGTGACAAAACTTCAAACTCATCCTGTCCGGGATTCGAACCTGCGATCCTATGGTTGACTGGCGGGAACGCTAACCACAACGAGGCGCGGGAATACACGAGATGGAGAAAAATTAATCTATATGGGTTTTAGCGTCACCGTAGCTCTCGTGGCGCCATCTAGTGGTGTAAAAATCAATCAAGGTCAGAATGTGTGTTTTTAAGTCGTACAGATGAGTAACAGATGAGATAAGTAATATTTTTGTTCAATAACTTAGATTCTCTGATTCAATAAATTCGTTTTCACCTTCCATCTTTCTGGTAAGCCTTCTTTCCATCCAAAGGGCGCTAACTCCACTTTTCCTTTCTTTTTGGAGGAAAACGGCTAGTCAGAAAGACAGTTGGAAAACTATTTGGAAATTAATTAAATTATGGGAGAAAAGTTTAAAATGGTATAACCTCAAATATTTATTTTAAAGATTAATTTAGAATTCATTTTTTCAGTGACATATTTAAAAAATTTAGTGCCTAAGACAATTTTCGATTGGGAATTTTTTTGAAACTCCTGTCTGCTGTAGAATTAAACAATAATGATAATTACATTCGAATTTCGTTTTATATCCTTTGGAAAATAAAGCTGCAATATTAGAGAATATGGTGCAAAATATGAATTTAGAGAAATGCAGATATTATGAAATTGCGGTTAAATCTTAAAAAAATCAACAAATATTGGTCAAGTTTAATGATTTTGTGAAAATCTGCTAAATAACTGCAAAATTGAATTGAAGACAAAATGCAATGTCTTAAAAATTCTACAGGATATTTAAAGAAAAAAAATTTTTTTTGCAGATTTTATGCAGATTAAATTGGAGAAAAAATGCAGATTTTTGCTGTCTTACAAAATCTGCAGAATATTTTGAGAAAAATATAATAAGAATTTTTTTGGCAGATTTTATGCAGATTAAATTGAAGAAAAAATGCAGATTTTTTCTAGTTGGGTGGTTGCACCAAAGATTAAAAAAACCATTGTATCCATATTATCAAATTTGTCACATCTTAAGAACTACAAACTTTTGACACTTCTGCACCTTTCCTCGAGATTCAAATTATGATGTCTGAGTCTCCTGAAACAATGCTGTCTTCTCATGAATAGCAACGTTGGCTAAACTTAACAAAAATGCGAAGAAAAAAGAAACTCTTAGATTTTTTTTTATTTGAGGGCATTGAGGTCCAGTATTGACAGAACTACTAATAGTTTGTTTTAAGTTCAAATATTTATTTCATACTGATTTCTTCAAATTCTGCTTTTAATGAACAATTTAAGTTTTATCATCTCTATAATTAGAAGATTAGTAATTTATCCTGAAAAATTAAATTGCGATGCAAAAGACTGGGAGATTATATCTTTTCCTTCAGTGATTGATGGAAATCGCTGCAATATTAAAGTTTTTTTCAAATTTTAATCTAATTCTTGGAAAGGAACGCATATAATATACGGTCCAATAACGCAACCTGAAAGAAATTACACACGATGCAGTGCGGATCGTCCATAAGAGCTGCAGAAATGCAATCCGCCATGAAATTATTTAAAAGACTGGCTTAGTTTTTAATCTAATTGGCTTACTTTTTCCACTTTGGAGAATCTGAGGTAAGAAGGATAAATCATCAGATTAGAGATATGATTAGATATTTTGAAATAGGGTACATGCATTTTTCAGCTCTGGCTTGGCGTGACTTCCCCATTTCTGGCCTCTTTTCTACCTTTTCTCAGTAGTTCGGTCGTTAAGTCGTTTTTTAAACTAAATTTATTTAAATTGTAATTTGTTTGTTTCTTTATGTTTTTCGGGTGCTGATAATCACTTGGAGGTTTGTTCAATAACTTTGCTGGAATTTTAGTTATGCTGAAAGCATAAAAACATTTCTCCAGTTTCTTACTTATACCGGCAATACGTAACCGAACGAAGCAAATGA
>BGPR01028140.1:6636-20177 GCA_013235015.1 Araneus ventricosus | reverse complement strand
ATAAAATGCTGAGGTTTCCGAAATCCCACATATCTGTTTTTATCTTTTTCTAATCTGTAAAATGGTTCTTGTTTTTCTTATATTCGATACAAGATACAAAAGATAAGCTTACTGTGCTCAAGCCAAGATTATTAAACAGGCAAAGTAGGCAACTGCTTATGGGCCCCGAGGTCTCGAGATTTTTTTGCGGTACTGTCAGAATAATTTAAATTTGTGTTTTCATTTAAATTACAAAGGTCGTGCAATTATTCAAAATAAAATTATGTGTCGTTTAAATTTTGGAACATTACTATAACAACAATTACTAATTAATTTCCTTTCGAAAGTTTTATATTTTACTAGCAATGCGTGCACGGCGTTGCCCGTGGAATCAGGACTTCAACAAAATAAAAAAGCCCACATACAATTACGTAAATGAGAGTTTTAAAATCGGAATCAAAACAGAAATATATATATTATTGAGTTTGTCCGCTTCTTTTTCCTCTCGACCGAGTACCGTTAATACAAAACAATGTTAAAAAAATTACAATGTGATATTTATTACACCGTAAGCAAAATATGAAAGGCAAAGGAATAAGTTAAGACGCTTAAAAATAATAATCGAAGTCATCGAGTAAATAAATCGTCTCCTCGCAGAACGCGAAAGTAATGACGTCACCTGCCGCGAGAACCAATCAAATTGCCAGCTGCGTTCCGGAAAAGTGTCGCGGGAGAAAACTCGCTCGAGAAAAATAACTCTCAACTGCCCAGAAAAAAAATTAATTAAAAAAAACCGGGAAAAGATATTTTAATCGTTCTTGTTTTAAATCCGACAGAACCGTTCTAGTTATAAGCTGGAAAAAATTGAAAATAATAGTGTTATTAGAAAGTCGGATGCAACAAATTTAAAAACAAAAATAACATTTCAATGGCAAAACTGGCTATTTTTAAAAATTTTTCCAAAATTCAGTAAATTACGTTAGAAATTCAAAACTAACTTCATTAGAACGGAAATCGCGTGCTCTTTCCGATGGTGTATCTATTTTTGTCATACAGTTATCCGAAACCATGCTATTGAGAAATTAGTACGAAAAATCACCCTAAACAACACAAAACATTAAATAAAAAAATTTCTAGATTAAATTTTAAAATTCCGGCTTCGAGGTGCATTGAGTCACCATTATGACCTGTGTGCCAAATTTCATGGTTGTAAGTGCGATAGATTCGTCTGGATATCGCAGACAAACACACACACGCACACAAACATTGCCTTTTATAAGTATAGACTTTCTCCATGAAGATAGATACTTTCTCCATGAATGTTCGATAGTTTCTCCTTTCGAACCTTGCTGGTGGTAGTTATGATTCGAGGAAAACTCTCTCCCACATCGGTGCCCAAACATTGATGCAGAAGTGTTGTATACCATGTTGCCTTGATTCTTGTGGGTTTTTAGGTTCCCACATATACCAGTTATGTACAGTCATCGCACCACCCCTCGAAATTGAAGTTTTCTGCGGGGAACAAACCCGAGCTGGGATATCTGTTGCCTTTCTAGTGGTTGTATGGTGAGTTTGCGACCACTTGTTTCTATGTAAAAATGACTCTTCTGTGAGTGTGCTCGGTAAGATGTCTAAGGACTCACTCTGCATATTTAGATTGAATTTAATTTTATCACCAGTAAATCAATATTATCTGTGATGAATCTCTATATTTATTACGAATTTCATAGGAATGTATCTATGGACGAGTTTTCTGTTTTGTTTGTTTGGGATAACGTACATTTTCCCCTATACCGATCCACTTCCGGTGTAATGCTTCGTCAGTGGGAATCTTCACAATTTCAACACTCTGTTTAAAGACGCTAATTAATTTTAAAGCAGAGTTTTTTAATATTATGGCTGTAAGTTACTTTGAAAATATTAAATTTGATGTTCCTATTGCTGTAGCTCTCAGAGTTTACTTAAAATAAGAGCCTCATTTTCTGGAAAGGCTGCCATAATTATTTCTTATCGCTCTTTTTGGCGACTCCTAAGGTTTATATGGTGGTTAAATTTTGAACCAAGCGATTTAATTAATCACTGGTGGTTAAATTTTGATACATTATCCAAATGTATCTGGCGATTGCTTAAATCGGAGGGTTACCAGAAAACGGAAATGGATCCTGGGTACGGATGTTCTACGAAGCCAAAATAACCAAAACAGAAAATTCGTCCATAGGTCTAAGACGTGTAGAAACGCGTATTGCGTCACACACTGATGAAGCATTCCTTCGTAGCTTTCTGCGAATTGCCGACTTGAGCTGACACTGTCTAAAGAATGATTAGATTTGAATAAGCTCATTAAATAAAAATGAATTATGGGAAGTTACCTTAATCCTTGGCATTCGAATTGAATTTCTGGGAATTCCTCAAATGAATTTTCTGGGAAGGAATGTCACTTGGTTAATTCTGAACTTCCAACTAGCAATTCATCAACAGCGATGCAAATATTAGAGCATTCCTTGCCTCTGACTAAGAACTGCATCGTAGTGAAAATATGCAGATGATTACCGAGTCATTTTAATACCGAGAATTACGTCATCATCGCATTCTCTCTCAAGGTTTTCCCCAAATTTTGCGGAGCCGGTTTCTGAAAATTTCAACGGCAGGAATGGGTTTCCCTCTTGCTTCTTAATTTGGAAGAGCAGAGCAAGAAGCGTTCAACTACGATTAATGACAAGAGATCAGAGAGTACTTTTTGCTCCTCCTTTTTCCAGTTCTTCAAAGACTGGAGGCTGCAGTACTCAAGTATCCAGCACCAGCACGGGTTTCTCCCCCCTTTTAACTCAATTTGCGAGACTCCTTAATAGGATTAGGGCAACGGGACTTTTCTTGCTGCAAGTCGGACCCTTTTAAAGATTCTTCGGAGCGGTAGATGGATTGGGATGTTGCTCTGTGTGTGTGACTAACTACCCATAAAGAGCGAGCGTAATATCTTGGAGAAAGGGGCCATGAACCCTCAAGAGGCCACCAAGGCACCGCCGAGTCTGTAGACCTAAATGAAAACGACTGAAGCGAAGACGCTGGGAGGGTGGCGGGAGGAACATTCGAAATGATACGAGTGAATTCCACCCGTCTGAGGTAGGCATTGTTTGGGAAATGCTTTAAATGCTCTGCTTTTATGGTAGAAATGCTCTGCAAAGGGAAAACATGATTAACTTGTCCTTCTTATCTTTATTTTTTAAATATTCTGGTTGTTTTCTTCGAGTAACACTTATCACCGTGGGTGGTGGTGAAGCCGAGTTAGCTTAACTAATGACTTTTTTGAAAGATGTATTATATCGATTTTTTTCGGTGCTTTTATTCTTAAAATAACAAAGCACGTTGCGTTTGTGAAGCATATTCTTTAGAGATCGGGTAAATATTGAAGGAGCTTCTCTACGGAGGAAACTGATTGCAAAAAAGTTTAATTTCCGTTTTGTGGTCTTTTTGTTCCAAACCGTGACGACTCGTTAATGATTTTCTTTTTATCTTTTATGTCTTCAGAGAATGTGAAATAATAGAAAAAGAATAAAAAGAAAATCAGAAAAATCTCAGGAAACCCTAACAAACTCGTTACAGCTTTTAAATTTATTCCGTCATATACGCTAATCATCATAATAAAATTTCTTACAACTTCTCGTAGATCTGTCAGAAGGATCAGAATGAATCTTGTCATTCAATCAATAAGACCAGTTAGTTTGAAATCAGAGAGGACTTTGTATTTCAGCCTTATATTTTTCGGGATCGAAAAAAATTGTCTTTAAGTCAAGTTTATTTGTAATTGAAATAAAAGTATTTTCTATACCAATTTTTAAAATTTCTAGACATGAAAATGCTGCCATTTCCGAAATAGCACGCTAGATATACATATGGGGCAAAACGTCACAGCAAAATCGAATCTCATTAAGAATTATTTTGATAACTCAGCATTTCGAAGTTATATAAAGACCAGACTTAAAACGTGGATTCTATGATTTCTACGATTAAACGCTAGCCAAAGATGCGTGAAACATTTCCAAAATGGTCAGGGCACTGGTGGCGAACCTATAACCCGAGGGTCAGACACTGACCCACGAAGGCTTTTTAAATGACCCACGCAATGACTTTGATAAATTTATCTTTCATGTCATAAAAGAGAGAACAGACAATCGAAAATATTAAAAAAATAAAATATAAATATCTAATGTCAAATTTATAAAATAACGTATCTCCAAGTGGACGTTACCTAACTGATTTTCGATCGTATCACTGCACCCGATGCGGTAATTCGTAGTATCATCCCGCTGATATCAATGTTTTGACGTTGACCTTGACTCTTAGCTCTTCAGTCGCAAAAGTAAAAGTTGTAGAACAAAAATAAAACGCAAATCTATTAGAGGATTTTAAAAGTGGAAAAAAAGTCAAACGTCAAGTTTTTCTGTTAACAAATTTTTGGTGTTTCGAAATTATTGGTGCCCTTTTTAGCACACGCTACCCCCTCCCCTTTTTAAAGTGACGCCATTGACTTAGTGACACACGGGCTAGTATTAAAAAAATAATGAACCAAATTTAACCCACTTCTCAAAAAGGTTCTCCATCACTGGATTTGGGGCTGGAATTTTTGAAATCTTTATCTAAAAAGTTTATAAATCGTTATCTAAAGATCTTTCCATATCTTTTGAATGCTTAACCCCTTAAGGATCGCATTTTTTTTGCTATCTAACAAGATGACCCCTCCTGTTTTGGAAAGGTCGTTTTCGTTCATCTAAGAAGACATTGAATACTTGAGATGATTAGAGATTCTACGTAATTTTTGTGTCAAATTATAAAGCTAATTAATGATTAGATTTTAGTTTATATGCCTAAAAATGCGATAATTCGACGCGCGTCAATATTGTCATGTTGAAATAACAATGTTTTTATATATATTTCTATTAAGGTAAAAATTCTTCTTGACAGATTCAAATTCTGATATTTCTATTTTTTTTTATTCTATCAATTTTCTATTGTGAATTTAATATATTTAATCCACATTTAGTTTCATTTTAAATGTAATAATTCACTTTGTTTGATTTAAAATGCTTAATGCACATTTATTTTTAATTCTAAATACGTATAATTTGCTGAGTTAAATTTAAAAGCTTCCACTTCTTGCTGTTCGGTAAATACAGCGTAAACAAACATCTTCACAGATGCATTTCCTTCCCCCCCAAAAGAGTGCACGTGTAAAGCCAATTTTCGAACCGAAACTCAGTTTGAACACGATCCTACGCGCCTTTGTCGGAGAACGATCCACAGATTTCGATGCCTGTTGTCATTTCGGAGAGGAAGTTGGTATTTTCCCCTCTGACCCTTGACCTGTTTATTAAGGTTCAGAAATCTTTTGGACAGTCGCTTCACTTTGTCCAACGGAAACGGGTCCAGTAAAATCTTGACCAGATGGCCTGACATACGCCCACTTCCTTTCCCTTTTGACATGTTAGGAACAGTAAATTTCTGAAAATCCCCCTTTTTCCCAATTAAAGATAAAGTTCACTCATTGGTCCTAGATAAGGCAGCCTCGTTCTAATTGGTTGAAAAGCGGGCAGTTATTGCGCGTTTTAGCCATTCAGGACCTAGTTGGCGAGGTTGGCCTTCTTTGGCAAGAAAAATTTAATTCTAACCGTGCCTTTGCCAGTTTTAAAATTTTGGCGGTTTGGCGATTCTCCCCGGGTGATTCAAAATGGCTGTTTTGGAGGAGCGGAGAGATTCTGGCTGAGAAAGAGGAAGAAACGAAGATTGAGTTCTAAAAGGAGAGTTTTGTGGAGGAATTAAGCAGCAAGAAGAGAGAAGATTTCTTGAGATGAAAATTCACCATCAATGGCTGAGAGCCATTGCGGCCAAAGAACTTCGTTTAAGCGAACTTTAGCTGTGACACAGGCGGTGCTGGCCGTGGCGGTTTTATCATGTACAGCAGGTGTGTTAGGCCTAAGTAGAACATCAAAAATCAATTTTCCTTCCGAGTTGAGGCCCCGGCTGTTCGGCAGTATAAGAACTTTATGAACTGCAGTCAACACCTATAAATAAACTCTGCGTAACCCGCAATGCCAGGACTTAAATAATTGAACCGAATGTTTCAACAATCACCATGTTGCCATTATCTGCAGATTCCATCCGGAGCAAAAGCTAGCATTCCAGCGGTTCCTTGTAATCACCGACATCCTGCCAATGTCATCTTTTCGAGCGTTGCGTGCCTATTGTTTCCAGTGACCACCTCAACATGAATGATGCCCGAGATTCATCAAACACCATGGAGCCATGCCCAGCTTTCCCGTCGTTCATCCCAGAGATTCCCTCCACGTCCTGTTGTCAATGATAGTAATGCCATCTGAAAATGTCAAGACCTCCTCAAGATGAAAGTCGCAATTCCCTGGATGAGAAGTCGCCTTGCCCAAATCAGCCAAGATAAGTGGAACATTACATTTAAATTAATTATTAAAGATAAAATTAATACGAATAGATTTAATAATTTTCCTCAGCTAAAATTGTCTTGCGCACAAATATCTCCTGCACTGATCTGTTTAGCTGTTATCATATTTAAATCAGTGTTATTTTGAAAAGGTATCTCTGCAAGATAAAATTTAAGAATATATCTAATCTAAGTGACATCTCCAGATAAATGAAGTTTTGCACATGAATTAAAATATATAAATACTAGGTTTTCCTTTTTGAGTGTTCACATATTATGAACTATTATACATGTTAAATTTTGAGAGGAATAGATGTTGATTTTTGATTTGTTATCATATTTATATCTGTGTTATTTTGAAAAGGTATCTCTGCATGATCAAATTTGAGAATATATCTAATCTAAGTGACATCTCCAGATAAATGAAGTTTTGCTTATGAATTTAAATATATAAATTCTAGGTTTTTTTGTTCACAATATATGAACTATCATACTTGTTTAAATTTTGAAAGGAGCAGCTGTTGATTTAAGAGTGTTTTGTTATTGCTGATCAAAATTGCCATCTCAAATAGTGAATTAACTATAATGCAAGCAATTTAATGATACGAGTACCACTTCATTTCAATTAAAAAAAAAATTGTGTAAAGGGTTGACATGTTTTGTGTGATGTAGTATTTGATTCACGTCTAATGTGAAAGCATGCTGTGTTTCTATAACTAAATGCTTACAAGTGGAAGGGCCCTCTCCATATAAAAATGTATGATTATGATTTGCATTTAGTAGTGTTATAAATTAGCCAAGAAATTCAATACAATTCTAGATTTTAAATAAATTTGTTATTATTTTCTATTCATGTGTCTGTCATTAATTATATCTCAAAGCACACTGACTTCAAGGGAATTTTACTAGATCTGAATCTATTCATTGATTTAAATGATGAACCTGGATGTTATTGAAAATCTCACAACACAACGCAAATTCAATACTTTAGGCCATTAACTTTAAAAGGTTTTTAATCGAGTGGTGATCAGTTAACTCATTTGTTTATTTCTAAAAATCTAAATCTTTTGCCTTTTTGATATTATGTATTCTTTGAATTGTGATATTTTCGTTTAAATTTTATTGTAGGCAAATTGCATTTTTTTAGATATTCTTGTTCCATTCTAGTATCTTAAACTCTAAACTTCAGGAGACAAACACCACTCTCCTTTTACAAATTCTTATTTAATTGATTTCATACTATATGATAATTTTAAATTATCAAACTCAATATTACAATATGAAGGGGGCGAGACTTAAGGGGTTAACATCATGCCAAGACTCAATAAAAGACACGTAATGCCAGAACGAACCACTGCAATTCTCTTCAACGACGTCTACGCTACTATGCTACACACATATATATTTGTGTGTGTATGCATGTATTACTTTCTATACAGGTTGTACACAAATGGAGTGACTCATTTCAAAAACTAATATAAAAAAACCTAATAATGTTGGAACTACGGTTTTTTTTTAAAAAATGAGAGCGCATCTCAAAAAGTGTTTTTCCAGATACGTAACATGCCATTTCGGTGGTCTAGGGAAATTACTGGATTAATTAAATTAATTACTGGAAAAAAATTCTTAAATTACTGGAAATCAAACATTTGTTTAGAGACATTGTCTGAGAAAATATTAAAACTGGAAGAAAAATAAAAGCATGTATTTGTAGTTGCAGAGAATCTTAAGCTCTTTAATTTGTTAATTCACATGTAGTGTGAAAACTGAAGAGTTTTCGTGATATTCACGAAAAACTGAAAAAAGAAACCAGAAAACACGTGTCGGCTTGTGCTGATCGGTAGCCACTACGTACGGAATTTTCTCGCTGTAACAAATTTAGAACGGCGCAACGCCGCTTTACCTATCTGAAAAAACTTTTTGAGATACACTCTTATTTAAAAAAAACGTAGTTCCAACAATTTTAGTTTTTTTTATTAATTTTTGAAATTAGTCACTTCATTTGTGTACACCCTGTATTTATGCGAAAATATGCAACATACGAAGATATGCGCACACGAACATAAAACACAATTTCGAGCCAGATATTTAAATTATGAAGATTGCTGAAAGTGGATTCCATTTGAAAATTTCCGTCGTCTGGAAGAGAGAAATGACTAACAGACAACAAGTCTCGTTGTGGAAATGGCTACCACATTTTACGTAAGACACAATCACTATCACAAGTATCAATATTACTTAAGTGCAACAAGGGTGCTTTTCCAGAAATGGGTTCTCCTTCCATTACGGATTTCCTCATACGCATTGCCTCCCAAACATCTGTGCGGCTAAATGCCGCTTCCTCCATTTTAAAATCAGAAGTCTTTCATTTCAGATTAAGTTCGACCTGTTTTCTCTTTATTAAATTACGAGAGGATTCATTTGAACGTTAATATCTTCCTTTTTTTCATCTGCTGAAACTTTGAAGACGTCTTTTTCGAAGAAAAAGAAAATCTTATGTGAGCTTTTATTTATAAATGAAATAAAGGATATATATTTGAAGCATTAACTCTCAGATCAGAACATCCGCTAGATCGACGAAGAAATTATGATTCCGAAAAAAGAGATAGCTCCTGTTGGCTGGAAGTATTTCGTCTGACTTAAGAAAAGGTATAGTCTCTCACTTATTTAATTTGCATTGTTAGGATGCTAGTAGCAATTAAAATTAACTGATTAATCACTACATATTAATTAATTAATGCATTAACTAAATGTCTATTTTAAACTGAGAAATGACATTTAGTGGTTTGTTAGTTTTTACTAAGAACTAGTCTGACTCTTTTTATTGGCTCAGTTTAGTTATGTTAACGGTCATTTTAATGCTTTGAGAGATCTATTTTGGGACTTAAATGGTAATTTTGACCTGTAATCAAATGACGAGGACAATACCTAAGCCAGCATTCCTCTCTAATCTTCCAGACAAACGGAACAAATGTGACTCCCGAAAACCCGTGACAAATTCACATACGAGGGTCGTTTTAATTCAACCTCCGATAGACTATGAAAAAAAAAGATAAGAGTAGACGGCAAAATGAATTTATTACCAGAAGTTTTCAAACATGGCTACTTTTCGACATAATCGCCGTGCAGATTGGGCATTTTTCATATCGGTGGACAAGGATTCCGATCCTCTTTTTGAAAAACGTTGCCATCAATGATGTGAGATGGGCCTTAACGTTGCTTTGAATCTCTTCATTTTTCTGGAAGCTTTGGCCTCCTAGCCAGTTCTTCAATTCAGGGAATAGATGAAAATCACTCGTCGCTAAGTCGGGGCTATACGGCGGGTAATCGGACAAGTTCCCTTTTAAACTGCTGTAAAACTAGGTTAGAAACTAAGGAACTACAATATAAGTACATAAATAAACAGTCCAGAGAGTAATATTAGCGAAAAAGCAGTGCTTATCCAAACATAATAATAACGTATTTGAATTAACTTATGAAGAAAACTCGGTGAAACTACAGTATTATGTTCAGAAACGAGGCACTCTTCTAAAATATGTGTAGTAGCCAACTCTCATGGTTTTTGACAGCTCAGTCATGTGCAGTAGGGTGTGTTATGAAATTCCAGAAGTTTCCACTAATTTGCGCAACAAACTCGGCGAAAAAATGAATGGGTTCTGTTTTACCCCGTAGTTCTGTTTTGCCCCGGGTTCCCCTACTGTGTGAAAAATAGCCCAAAATAAGAGTACCAGCAGTAAAGTTGGAAAGAAACTTATATTGTAATTAGATAACATTTTAAATGTTATAGTCTAGAATAAAGTAAGTGAGTGTCTTTCGTAGAGAAATAAATTTAATATAAAACAGTTTTTTAAAAAAAACTTTCATCGGTACATTAAACAGCAATTTTTTATCTTAATTTTTACCCCTTTTTGGTCCTAAGATCACTTTTTCTGAAACTGACTACCAGATGACGCCAGTGGTGTGGAATGAAAATTTAATTTAATTAATGCTTAACGGAAAAATTAAGGTCTGAAAATATTAAAATAGTGTATTGTCATTGAGAGCACACAGGTGTACAAATTTTCAAAACTCGAGCGAATCAGGAAATGTGTGAAAAATCGAATACAAAATTCTATATTTCCAACAAGAAATACGTCAAGTTACATAAAAGTATTATAAAAAAAATGCGTTCACTCACAAATAGTTTTTTTCACATTCTTTACAAAACGCATTCCTTCCCATATAAGGATCTTATGAATTCTGAAAAAAGGTTTCCCTTAAAAGACAAATTTTTCTAGTAAATTCCATTAGCTCAAAAGAATAATAACGCAGTCACTTCTTGGTTTTCAAAAGGATTTCAAAAAATGTCTACCATCACGATGACAGGATTTTTTTTTATCCGTGAATGAAGAAGAAAAATTGTTGATGACGAAACATATTCATAAATATTTACTCTTCATGACTGAGCACGAAACATTCATCTTACACCAGACTCCCGGAAAAATAAGCTGACTTACTTTTTTTGACTTTAATTCTAAACTAAACATGTTTTTTCTTCTATCGGAAATTCTGGTTTGCATTCCCTGAGATTAGGTAGGTCAACTCCACATGCAGTCATGATTCGTAATTAAGTCCTCACAACAACTATAACTTTAAAAAAACCAGAGGGAGTGTTCTCCCCTAAACTTTCTCGTGTACTTCCCCAAAAAGGTTCCGTTTTCCATTCCCCCGCGTGGCTAAAAAAATTCGAACCTACTGTTACCCAGAATCCAACGACTATCAGAAGATTTTTCATTAGAGTGATTGAAAAATATCTAGGTAAAGAATCAAATTCAAAGAGATGCGTACCGATTTTCCGCTCTTACCGGCTCAAGGACAAAGTGACGTAATTCACCCCATAGCTTTCGCGTGCACAGAACATTGCTTCCAGTACGCATGCGCGTGGAGATGGGCTTCTTTTCAAAAGTAAATTATACAGACCGACAGACAGTCAACCCTTTGACGGTCCAAAATTTTATACGGACCTACATTCATGACGATAAAACTGTGTACCAAATTTTATCCATCTAGCTATTCAAGTTTTTGAGTTATAGTGTTCGCATGACACGGACAGACAGACAGGCAGACTTCCCCTAGACGGATTTTGTCCAAAATTTGATAGAAACCTACAAATTATGTCTAAAGATCATATACCAAATTTCATCCCCGTAGCTCCAATAGTTTTCGAGTTATTGTGTTCACAGACAGACATAACTCCAAAATTGTGTTTTTCGGACTCAGGGAGGTCTAAAACGTGGAGATTCGTCAAAATCTCGAGTTCGAATTTTTTGACGATTACAATACTTTCTTTTTGTATACTTCGTATACGAGAAAGTAAAAACACATAATAAAACAATCTTTATTTAATCTTTAATTAAACCATTTAATGCAATATTTTCTAATTAAGGATTTCAATTAAGTTGGTTTTTATTAATTATTAATTACTCATTGGGTATATACGCTAGAGGCTGTGTTTTTTTCTTTTGTGGAAAAGTGGGATTACTTTCGGCTGAAAAGCCCCTCTACTATCTCGTATACTAACAAAATTGTGTATGTTTTGGGGATTTTAGAGCATAGTATGCACTTGCTACCTCTTTTACCTGACCGATTGCACATTTGATACAAACCTGCAATTTGGGAGGCAAGGCCGCATAATAAATTTAATTCATTTAAGTTGTTGCATTTTTGAGTGATCGCGTTCACATACATCAAGCATTGCAAACTCAAAAATGCTATCGCGTTGAAAATAAACAAGGTTTCAATTTATATGGACCGCAAAGTGCAAGAAAAGCAGGTTTGTTTCGAAAGGACAATATTGTTACGAAAATCTTCCGGTGGGTGTAGGGTGAAAGCTGTCCACCAAGCTGGATAATGAAAAATGACGCTTTATTCACGAAGATTCCAGAAACCACGAAGCACAGATATCAAGCACTTGTACAAATTAGCGACACAAGCAGATACAAAATCATTAATAATAACAGTAACAGCAATTTCAATAGCGCTTAGCGTCTAACAGCTGATCGTGCCACACTGTGAAGAACAGTCCAGAGGAATTCACTCGTTTCAGCACCTTCGGGTATTTATATCTTTCTGACAGGGCGTGATGGAATATGGAATTCTCTCGAAAGATTTCTATATATCTGTTCCTAATAGAGATATAGACATAATTCTGGAGAACCTTCATTTTAGATAACCTTCATTTTCTCATCAAAGTCGCCAAATTTTTCACTAAAGTCAGGGGTATTAGCTAGGCCTCATTCGGCGTCCACTTAAAACTTCTGTAAATGTCTCTTCCCAACCATAAGACTGACATTGCAGGGAGGCGATATTACTGGTTCGTAGCAATATGAAAAAGAAATGACAACTGTAAAGTTATTGTTTTTTTCTTTACACTTGTCATCTATACTCTAATACCTTCTTTCCTACTTCGGAGAACATCTTGTTCGCAGTGATTATTTTCAAAACTGACACAAGGTGAATGTCAGTACTAATGGCGTAGTAGGAATTATTTTATAGGCTGCTAAAATATTCGTTGCTATCGGAGGAGAAATGGTTCCGTAACACGACTAATAATTGGTCAACGGCGCATGTTGTGCTCATTATCAACAATTACTTATAATTAACCAGCGGGAGTGACCTTCCCGAAACTTTCTCGCATACGACCAGTAATGTGGGGTGGGTAAACACCCAGTTGGTAGGTAAATATTTTTGGGGTATTTACCCAAGGCCTGGTTATTTTTTTAAAAAAATTATGAATGGTGATTTACAATGAAACATATAAAATTTATGAATTCCAAAAAACTTAATATTTTGCAAAAAAAACTGCGTATGTTCGCAATTTTTACGCACGTTGAGGTACCACAACTTTATTTAACGTTTTTGAGTACGAAATCTTACTATAGATATCTCACAACATTTCACTACACCTCTGGTTAATCACAGGAGTCCATCTGGGGAATACAAAAAGAAGTTTCGTTTTGGGGATTGCCATAATTTCCGAAGCGCGTGTTTGCGGCTCGCTTCAATTTCCGCCAAGATCAAACGGCAACCATACTCACTTGAGTAAAATAAGCGAAACGCTCGCCAACACACAGTT
>BGPR01028139.1:0-20178 GCA_013235015.1 Araneus ventricosus | reverse complement strand
AAGATTGAACTCGTGTTTTCCTTCCTTAGCTTGTGGAATACATATTCCTAATATTCCATGTTTGAACTTCGCTTTCTCAGTGAATTAAAAACGATTTGTAATTGGCTTTCTAGAGCCTTATTTGGAACGTTAGCGTCAAACGTTACTTTTCAAATACATAAAATTGCCAAGCTCTCTTTTGCGAATTTGCCAATTTAACATAGCATTGATACTGTTTTAATAAAACACCATACGTAAGACGAATGCATACTGTCTATCATAACTTTTTAAGGATATGAATGCGTAACAACAAGATAAAGAAAACAATATCATCCAACTGTTCACCTCCTTGAATATCTTTAACCCACAAAAATCATTTGTTTTTGCTCTTCAACGAGGACCACCATTACTCTACCCATCGGGGAGGCGAGAACATGTTTTCTTATACGGCAGCGTCTCACCCTCGAACTCGGGGTATAAGAAAAACTTGAACTTTTTGAAACTTTTCGATTATTTTTCATTGCTATTCATTGGCAAAGTCAATTGTTTTGCACTGATTACAACATTTTAACGCTTCTGAGTGTTTTATATTCAATCTATTTTCATTTTGCTTTGTAACATTTGACTTGCCAATATAAGGCATTCAAACGTCATTTGATGAGGATCAATATTCAACAGAGTAGAAGCTACTATGTTTGTCGTAGTAGATGACAGAAAGAAGGAACAATTTGAATGTTTTTTTGTCATTTCATCTGCAAATATGCCTGTTCCATTTTACTTTGTATTAAATTTATAATTCGCAACTGTCCCACCATAGACTAATTTATGCAGGTTTTTCTAAGGTGGAACTTTCATGACATTGCGAAGTGATGAACTTGATCACCACCTGTCCTGAACACATTTCATGTTATAGTTACAAAAAAAACACCTCTGAACTTTTTGAATTCGTGTTCCTGTTCCTTAGCTTCTGGGATGTGTATTCCAAACATTCTGTGTTTATCTTGGATATCTCTTGAGGTATTTTTAAATCGATTTGTAATTGGCTCTCTGAAACCTTGTTTGGAACTTCTTCAAGCAAGCGTTGTGTGAACTCTGAAACCTTGTTTGGAACTTCTTCAAGCAAGCGTTGTGTGAAATGTTCCAGAATGGAATTGTTTTTCTGCATCGTATTCATCTCGTACTTGCAAGATCCGATATTTGATATATTTTGCAGTTGAGAATCTAATTTATTCTTGAGATAATATTTATCCAGAACATAAAAATACTAATATTACACTCGTGTTAGCATCAATTTATGAAAAGCCTTCACGCTGTTGTCATAAAAATTTCATATTTTGAATGAATGCACATCTGGAATCGCATGCTCTTGAAGACTTGATTGAAGCGATAGCTGCGCATAAAAAAAGCCAGTTATTGCTAACCTGTTTACTTTTCTTAAATACACAAAAATCCTGGGATTCTGTATTTACACGAGGATTTTGTTGAAAGAAATAAAGAAGCTTCGAAAGATGGTCTCTGACGGTTCCTTCTAATATCCATACAATTAACTTACGAGTCTAGATCGTTTTTTGTTTTAAAAAATCGGTGTAATATTTTGGAAAGAGGTTGGAAATTGTATGATGAAAGGGGAAAATTTATGCAATTCTCTGCTTACTCTATCTGTATGGCGGTAATTAAAGTAGGTGGTGGCAATCTTGTTGAGAGATTGTTGAAGTTCGTTGGTCGTAATTTCAGTTACTTTCATTTGAAGCGCTGTTGAAACAGGAGAGAAAAGAAACTATGTGAAACTTAGATTTCCATAAGATAAATTGCTCTGAATTATTTATTATAAAAATTTATTTTCAATATACTGCACTCTTCTATTAGTGCAGTTAACATGCTTTTCTTGAAAAAAAGTTCGTTGCTCCTTTATTACTATTTATGTTCTTGTGCAATGTTCTTAAATGCATTTGAAGTTTTAAAAAGCAGATTTTTAATAATTTCAGGTGATATATTCAAATAGTCGACAATTAAGTTTTAGAAAGAATATATCACTCCCAGCTGTAATTGTGAAATTATTCCTATACTCGACTTGAATATTCAAGTCGTTTTATATTAAATGGCCTATCTTTAGGGCTGAAGAATTGGCACAATCTCTATTTTTGCTATGAATTTTTCAAATTTGTGGAGGAAAAGTTACAAAAAAATGAATTGATATAATTCTAATATTAATTTCCATTTTAAGATGATTATAATTGTAAGCATCTATTCGGAATATAATTCATTCACTTTCGAATGAATGAAAGGCCGATCATGGAGGCGAGTCTTGTACAATAAAAAGGCCGTATTTTTTCACCAGTGCTTTTCAGTGATATCAACTATATATAACTACACATACTCCCTGTCCCCATTAGCCCAGTGGGAAAGGAAATTTTGACGTTAAAAAGTCTCGCTCTCAAACTAGAGAGCATTCTATAATATCCAAATGCATTGAATACAATTTGACACGATACAATGGCAATAAAAAGTGAAAAATACTATATCCTTTCATGCACATTAATTCAGTTTCAAAAATTTGCAACTTCTAAAGTCACTTTCTTTTTAAGTCCAAGCAATACTGCAATAAAAAAATAAACACTAAAGAAAAAATAAGTTTTGGGTTTTTGATTTTCAAATTAATAAACAATACATAGCAACACTTCCTGAATTTTGTACTGCGAAATACAAAACTGCCTTGATTATCGCCCAGGGCGAGCAATCTGTTGCTGCGTATCTTTCTTGCAATTTTTTAGGTTATTTCACTTTGGAAAGTCGTATTTCTTGTTTGCTCAATCATTTGTTTTAGAAAATCGCAATCTATTGAGCTGAAAAAGATTGTTGAAATGAACACAACCAGTAGAGTTTCCACTGCTATTTTTAGATCTAAATACAATCGGCTTCGTTTTGCAACTGGTTATTGACTTTCGAATATTTTGATTTTGATTAACTTATTAAATGGATGTGTATGCACATTTATCTGTTTGCACGTATTAATGGCTGATAAATATTTAATTTTGGCTTCGTAGTGCAACCAACTGCTTCCCTGATACCAACACGGTTTTCAAAAGCTATTTATACTGTCATGAACTGATATTCCTCAGGGTTGAAGTGATAGGTTGATACAACTAATGGTGTAATAAATGAGGACACACAGACAAATTAAACTGTTTTTATACCTATAAATTTCAAAGCAAATTAATCCTATCTTTGCCATGGTGTTATCCTTTCATCTGCGGTTCTAATTTGTTCCGTTTCATTTTGAATTCGATTCCCTAATTGAATTCTCCACTCTGTGACCTCTGGCCTGTCACTGGAGTGACTAGTTTTTCTTGGTCTTTTGAAGGATGGTTATGAACTTAGAATATAGATAACTCTCAAGATACTGCGCAGTGATGCAGTTGGTTCTCCATGTACTGAAACAGTTTCATGCTGCATTTAAAAGATGTAATCTATTATCTTGTTATAGTAAAATGTGCACACGTATATGCAGTACTTAAATAAAGGACTATTACAGGTATATTCAAAAATTATATTAAATGATTTGTATTATTTTTATGGTATAAGTTACTTGCAGATCTATGGAATTGACTTGAAATATAATTGCTTCATGCATTGAAACCGTCAATCGATAAAAATATATAAATAAAAATGATTCACTAGCTTCTCCGTTGCTGTCTAAAATGAAAAAGGGGTTCGAAAGGGGAGCTCGAAAACAATTTCAAGATGATTTAGAAAGCATTTTATGACTACTACAGCAATTGTAAATGCTGTAGTATTGGGAAACAAGTTGCAGTCAAAAACGTTAGAAATAAACTTGCAAGAAAACAAATATCCAAAGAAATCCAACGCATTTTCTATTACTGGAATTGCTTTGAGATTTTCTTCCTTTTTTCACACTTTACTCTTGAAAGGAAGCGCCGGCCTAGGATGAATATTCCAAGTTTTACTCAGCTCAATATATTGACCTCATGAGACGGATAAAAAAATACTTATTGCTGCAAAAAAGTCTTTGATAGCAGCTTATTTGATATTAGATGGATAACATGCAATTGCATTCCTAGTTGGTTACCTTTCATGCATGGCCATATGCATACATTTATGAAATGACCATCAGTAAGGATTTCCTTTATTTTGAAGAAAATAAATTGTATTCCAGTCATAAGGTTAATAAAGAAGGAAGGTGTCTTTACATCTTCATTTTTCCATTTGACTTCAAACTACAAATAATTTGCTCTGTTCAGTATACATTTACAAACTACTCCGGCTGGTTCACCAGATTTGCTAAAAACTCCACCAAGAATCCGACGACAAAGTTTTAGTTTAATATATGTATATATATTTTTATTTTGCAACCTCTGAAACTTTGTCTTCTTGCGCGGTCTGAAATATTTTGACTTTTTCAGAGATTGCGAGATGTTGTCCATAGCAACTAGATTTCGATTTCGGAACGGACGAAAATTTGACTGCTCCAGTGGTCCGTGTCCGTGCGTATGGAGTCTGATCTGTTTCGTGACTGTTTAATAATTTTTATAAAGGAGTTTTCAAATTTAAAAAATGTCTAAAACGGCGATTTCGAGAGAATGGTAAGAAACATGTTAAAAGGGCGTTAGTCTTTTTACTGTTTTGTTGCTTAAAACACAAAGCGTATAAAATTTTAAAAAACTTTTTCAAAGCAGTTGCAAGAAGTGCAAATATGTTTGTCTTGAAAGGGATTAATGTTTATCACCAGCTTGGAAATAAGCTACATAAAATTCCGTCTGTGGTCGTATTTTTCATAGACATTAAATACAACAAAAATAAATTACATACTAACTCATATTACCGCAGAAAGGAAATTTTTCTATTTCAGGCCTCGAGTTTCTTTGTACAAAGCCTGAAGCCCGTGTGTTAACAATGAATATTCTTCAAACAACTTCTCATTCATTTTATTTCCCCTTCTCTATTTCATGTTTTAAAAGAAGCCAGCAGATATGCACGGTCTGCTAGGAGAATATTTCTATATAAATCTGATTCTTAATAAATCAGACTTTTGCAAACACGTTTGAAGGCCTTCCCAGAAGAAATGGGGTATCAAAATGTGTTTATCAGATATTAGAGTTTTGATTAAAATCTCGTAAAAAAAAAATGGTTGCTCATCGATAGATAATGTTATTTCTGTAATAGCCTAGACATAGTTTGCACTTTGAGATTCTGCCATACGGGTTCTACCTTCAGTTTGAAAAAGACATTGCAGAAGGAAAGAGATTTGTGGCTCCCTGGGTATTATAGGATTTATATGCGAAGCTTTTCTTTTCCCCGTAAGAGATATCATAGTCACAGAAGGGCAGATTAGCGAATTCTATCCACACGACTGACGGTATCTCAGTAGAGGAGGAAATTAAAGACGAAGCTACTGGTAAATAGCTCCTTTACTGTTTTGGGAATAAAAAGAGGGTTGAAAGACTTAGAAAAACTGTCGTTTTCGCATTAAAGAAATGTAACGACTATTGTATTGGAAATAGGCTGATGGGTAGGTGACTAGCAAACAGTCGCTCTCCCACAAGATGAATGATGTATCTGTATATTTCATGAAAGTGGAAGAGGGGAGGAGAGTGGAGGGGAGGACTGCATAAGGATTTCCTTCCTCGGCAATACGTCCAACTTGGTATAGTTGTATATCTCTTGCACGTCATTTAACTTTAAGCGAGTTCGGTATATATGGAGCTTGCTAACTAACAATGATTATGAGAGGATAATTTTTTGTTTCTGTTTTGGCATTCGAAGCTGGTAGCTTTGTCACTCAATTGGCATTGTTCAAAAGACGCTTAACCCAAGTTTGCTCTCTCAGCTACTCCCATTTAGGCTCTACCTTGGGTTCGAAGAAGCTGAGACACTGCATCATTAAACAGGTTCGGGCATCCCTGGGTGTTAGAGAGTTGGATAAGTAAGGAGGAGGAGGACAAAATAATACGGTGTCTGATTAGAAAGCTTTCTCCCATACCACAGATGAAAGTTTTGAAGTGGAACGGTCAATTTTTCGTTCCATTTTTCATTTGTAAGTTTCATTTACATAGTTTAAATCTAAACATAATCTTACACGAAATTTGTATTTCTGAGCATGAAAATATAATTAGTGCATTTTATTTGGTAGTAGACTTGGATATTATCATGTGATTTTTGCATCGAGTTGTTACTGTTATTGAACGCAAATTTTGAACCGAATTTTACGAGGAAAATTTCTTTCCTCCATAAGAATGCCTTTCAGAAGTAAAACGTTTCGTTCATTTAAACGATTGGTAATTAATGCGCATGATAACTCGGAAGATCCGATTGAATAGTTGGTTCTTCTACACTTTTCATTCAAGAAATCCAACGACTAGTGGATTTGGAACCTTTTTTTATTATTAATGGAGCCTTTTTGAGAGGTGCGATATCTTTTCATCTTTTGACTCGCTCTGGTTGACTTTGTGTCGTTATTCTAAATTATAGATTGTGTGTTTTTGCTAAGTTTGTGTTCGGCATTGCGAGTTTTCCCTATGCCTATGAGTATAACTCTTGCGCCAGGAAACACAACGAACCAACCATATGCCGATGTTATATGTTCGATCACTAAAGTAATTTCACCGCCATACTGTCGCTTTGTCCGGGCCAGGTTGTTTGTTGGCTCTTACGCCAGTTAACCCACACCAAACCAAATCGCTTTGTCCGGGAAAATGGAAGATTTGATGAGCTTCTTCTGATAATTCTAAGCTTAATTTTCCAATCCTCTTGTGTTATTTGCCTAATTAAAAACAGAAGACAGACGAGTCATGAGATTTATCTCGAGAAGATCTAAAATCCGATTTGGTGCCACCTGGAATTTTCAATGGTTGTTCTGATCTGGAAATCGTCTAGTTACTTTGACTTTGAAGTAATTGTAATCACTTGGAATAATGTTTGAGGAATAAACAGTTATTTTACTTGGAAAAGCAGATTGTATGTTAGTGGCGGTTCTATCGAATACAGTTTTTTTTTTTGGAGCATGGTGAAAATGCCTTCTGTGTCGTAAAAACAAAAAAATAAAAAAAAAAACTTTAATTTTATTCCAAATGGATGTATTTTGATATTTATAAGGAAAAACCCAACAGAAATTTTGCTCATTCTTTTATTTCAGAGGTTAATATTTTTCTGCAGTGTTGTAATTCTGAAACCGCAGATTCATTTTCTCTGGTTTTCATTTTGATATAGTTCATCCAGATGAGGATATAAATATGGATGTAAACAGCCAAAAATGGTTACGATTATGTGGTGTAGATAGCTAAATTTGTTCCGTATACGACTGAAAATCTTTGGGTCGGATTTTCAAATCATTCGCCTAAGGCAGGGGTCGGCAACCTATTGAAACGGAAGAGTCAAAAGTTACAATTTACAAAATTTCCCAATTTTCAAAGAGCCACTAAAAATTTTCCTTCCAATATTATAGTATTTGCTTATATATATTTAAAATAAACGGCTTTAAATACGGAATAATATTTATTCATATAAAAACACAAATATAGATAGTTACATCAATGGGAGCATTGGCTTTGCATGCCTTTTGAAAGTTTGATTAAATCTGGCTTATAACTTGTTGTTTTAAGTTTCAAGCACGACTCTAGATTTTTATTTATTAGCTGACTTCTAACTTCACTTTTTATTATATTCATGCAAGAGAACGGTTGCTCTCGGGAATATGTCGACCCTAAGATCGTCAGCACTCCATATGCCAATTTCTTCACCTCACTGTAGCATTCTGGAAGACTATTCCATGCGCCGAATATGAGGGACTCAACTCGCGGAATTTCTTTTAGAGCTGTCCACTAGCGCTGCGCGATGTGCATATATTTCCGGACCTCCAACTCTTCCAACTTGCTCTTGAGTTCTGTGAACTTGCCACTCCACAAGTCTTTGGTTTTCAAATCCAGCAATTTCATTTAAAGCGATCCAGCATCAATTCCAAATGGTCCAATGTTGATCTCATTTGTAATTGTGTTGAGAGGATTTACTATGAACGCGTGAGTACTTTTGTTTGTTTTGAATTGCTCGAATCTCTCAGCGAATCTATCCTTTGTTTTTTAAAGCTATGCTGAAGTAATTCGTGTCAATAGTTGCATTGGTCTCATCGCGATATTGCTTCAGATTTTTAAAATGAAGTAATTTACCGCTCTCCATGTCTTCAACAAAAAGAAGTAATTTGTTATCGAAACAAACTACTTCAAGCAAGGTGTAGGCTTTCCTTGCAGATTTAAATTTAGTTCACTAAGTTTCTTTGTGGTATCTACCCTTAAGTTGCATTTTTGCAGCCATTCCTCTCCCTTCAATTCGGGATGGTTAATGCTTTTTTCATTGAGGAATGTTTTTATTTCACTCAAGCACAAAACAAAACGTTGCAATACGTTACATCTGGAAAGCCATCGCACTTTATTGTGCAGAAGTAGGTCAGAAAACTGGCTATCTATTTCTTCAAGGAAATCTTTAAATTGGAGATGGTAGAGTCCTTTTGCCAAGGTGCTGTTAATAATCTTAATTACCAAGTTCATGACCTCAACTATTTCGGCCGGAAATGTTTGGGCACAAAGCGCTTCTTGAGGAATTAGGCAGTGAAACGTTAGAATTTCGTGGTTTATTTTTTTCTGAAGAATTGATGCTACCCTTCTATGTATTCCTGCCCTACTTCTGGTTCCATCAGTTGCTATAGAAACGATTTTAATTATATTGATTCCATTGTCTTCCAGGCATTTTTGCACAGCATTTGCTATATCTTTTCCACGAGTTTGCCCTGATAACGGTAGCAATCCTTGTAGTTCTTCTTTTGGACCTTGGGACGACATACCTGAAAAGGGTAACTTGTGCCGTGTCTTTTATGTCGCAAGACTCATCTATAGCAAGTGATAAGGCAGAAGCCAGTTGAATGTCTTCCACTTGCATATGTGTTACATTTGAAGACATTTTAGCAGTTCCATCTTGTACTGTTTTAGAAGATAATGGTGAATCTTTAATGTTTTTCATGATTTCTGTTTTGTTTCTAAAATCACAAAACAGTTCTTCAGATGCACGTATAGAACAATCTTTGATGTACTCACCATCTGTGAAGGATTTTCCTCTTTTTTGCAATTTGTAATGATACTGCAAAGCTTGCCAGATTTACATTATTGGAAGATTGCGCCCAGTTACTTAACATGGAACTTGACAGTTGTTGTTCTTTTTGAGATCTTCAACAGCTTTTTTTCGTGCGTTACCGGTTAGATATTTACCAGCAAACTGGGTATGTTTTGTAGTGAAGTGTTTCTCCAAATTTCACTTCTTATTGTGTGCGAGGTTTTCGTGGCAAATGAGACAAGTCGGAAGGCCATCTGTGTTGCATATGAATGCAAACGACTCCGTCCAATCTTGATTGAATCCTCGGTTTTCTTCTTCAGTTCTTCTCTTTTTTCACCAGATGCTATGATGGCGTCAGAGCTGAAAAAAATGATTTTTAAAAATTTTACTTAGCTATCTAAAAAGGCAAACAATTTATTTACCATTATTACTTCGGTAACACGATCCTCGGATATGTAATCCAATTCTGTTACTGATTTTATTATATTATACGCGTACATACCTTTGAGAAGTTAATTCGCTTCTAAATCGTATTCTTCTTGAAACAGCAAGCGAATAGACACGCAAAAACCGTACGCGATTAAATTAACACACATGCAACGTAACGTCAACTGCGCTATCCGAGGATGACTGACTGACTGACAACACGTCTAAAGTCTAGACGGTGGCTGTTTGGGTGAGACGGAAATGGAATGCAATTGGCTGAAAGATAAACATGGTCACGGAGTCTCATCTCTAAGAACAAAACAATAGTTCAAATTTATCTCATTACGGTCATGTTAAGCGTAGCGATTTGTAATTAACGATTATGAAAATAGAAGCTATTGAGAAATTAGGTACTTAAAAATATATTCTTATTTTTTAAGGGTTTTGATAGTAAATTATTACTTTTTTCGTATGGAACTGAAGAGCCGCAACTTTACATCAAAAGAGCCACATGCGGCTCACGAGCCGCAGGTTGCCGACCCCTGGCCTAAGGCAACCTCTGCTTTTTATCATTTTGTGGATTTGCTCTCCAGAGTTGCTCATATTTTTAATTTTGTCATGGTGAATGGCAGTACAAGTTTGGCACGATGCTTCGCTTAAAAAAGTCGTTTATATATATTTACAATTTATTATAAGATTGTTCGAAAAAGCATTTTTTGCGATCTAGCGTTCTATAAAGTTTCTTCTACATATTTTTGATAATCTGATATCTGTTCATCTTAATTTTAAAGCCTATATTATCATCCATTTCAAAGATGCTTCACCATGCGAGTTTCATTAATATCTATCCTTTTTATGTCAATCGATTTCTGAGGTTATTTAAAAACAACACAACAAAAAAGCACTCCTGACCTCCATTGTTCCATTTATGATAGTACACATATTCTTGTCTTAAAGATGAGAAAATATTTTAATGGGTGAACATCGTCCGTTTACAATTGAAATCGTTATATATAAAATCTGATCAAGGCTCAACATCTATCGAATTGAAAAGATTCATTCTGTTATTCTCAAGACATTTTAACAATTATGGCATCTATTTTGTTTCTAACACATTTAGTTAATGCTTCCTCGAGTATCATATTGGCCATTTGTCTGAGTTTCCAATTTAAATTCTAATTTTCAATAATTCCTTCTGAGGCTATAAATAAATTCAACAACAATAAAAAGGAAGCTTTTCTCACAAAAGGAAGGAATGTTTGTAAAAATTTCAATTATATATATTCTAGAGAAATATGAACTAAATTTTTTATTCTTTGAGAATATTTCGTTTTCGACAGAGACGTGACTAATCTATCTGAAAATTATAAAATTTCCTCTAGCTTTTTTCCATTGTGGATAGTCAAAGGACAAATGAATCATGATTGGCAATAAGAGATTCTTGATCCATTCAAAATCCCCAAAAGTTTCTCTTGAGTTTCAAGAGAGATGCATTTTTTTCCAAGTTTGTCATTCTGCTACATGGAACTCGAAAGAGTGCCACTCGACCATTGATTTAACTATAGAAGGAAGCACACTAAAAGGCGAAAGTAATTAGCTTGACTAAATTAATCCTTTGATCATTTAATCCAAAGGATACAAAAATAAGAATTCGGATTTCTGACAGTGTAAATTTCCTTCCATTAAAACTTTATTTCTTTTTGTGATTCCTATGGATGTAAATTCATTGCTTTAAACTGGACAGTCTTCGGTTTTTTTATCAGTTATTTCATAAGTACATCATAATGGGTCCAACTCTGAAAACGTTGTTGTAGAAAACAAAAAACCTTCTTTTATTTTGAGCTTAGCAGAATCATTATGCGAGTAAAAACTTAAGTATTAGCTTAAATATTTTCCTAAAAGTAAATGGAATTTTATTTTTCTTTTAAATTTCATCTTGAATTGCCAAATCAATTTACAGTGATAAAAACTTAACACATGAGTATTTTTGGTAAGTGAATAAGAATAATTTTTGACATGTTATTTAGACACTTACAAGATTGAATATTTTTTAAGCGACGATATATCGAGAAGATTGAGGCGCCTTTATTGGAAGGCCAGTAATGAAAATACACCGACATTTGCAACCGAGTGAGAAATGTGCGAAGTTTAATGTGAACGCATTTGGCATAATAATTCGAATCATTAATTGCTAACGAAGCGTTGAGAATACGGAAGAATGTTAAAAAAAACCTTTCGTATACACAACTCGTATATTCGAACAATTGCTAGATTACATATGTAACTAACACAATCTTCTTTTTAAAAACTTGCGTATTGCTCTGTGATATTAATTTGCTGAAATTAACAAAATCATCATCAGTATAATAAACTCGATTTGAAAGACTTTAAAGTTTCTGAATTTTCCTGCTCACCTCTTTGTGTCATAGTTATATTTTCTAGTTGGCATGATTAACGAAATATTGAGCTGGAAGTTTTCGTCTACTGACTTAACGCTCACCGTATTTGCTCACCAATTTCCAGCATTAATAACATTTATGCTGCTTAGTTGAGCAAAGCAAAATGAAATTTAGATATTCCAATTATTTACACTTGGCTTCAATATTATCAAATCTTCTTCGAAGGATCGATTGTGTAATGGCAGATTAGAATAACAATTATTTCTCATTAATCGTTTAGCAAACTCTGAAGGTTCTTGACCTGAGTGCAACGAGCGCATTTCAGAATCACACACAGCGATTGTAGGTTTTCGGAGCGCACCGGTCTCAGTGGACCTTCAACTCCGAAACTTGAATTCCAGATCCTGGGTTCCGTATCTGGTTGTAAATCCTCGACATGACGAGGTTGAATAGCTGGTGTATTGCGCTGCATTATGTGGTGATGGTAGGAAGGTGGAGGAGGGAGAGAGCAGAAAGGTAGAAGAGCATGCTGACGGTACTGGCGATGCCCTCTATCTCTACCGTCCTGAGTTGGAAGCAAGAGAATTAATTAACGCCCAGAACGATGTTCATCACAATAAGGACCTTCTCTTGTATTCTTCGTTTTGCAAATTTTCGCTGCTTCCTGGATGGTGGGGAATTCTTTCATCAGCTTTTTTATTTCTCTCGGGTCATCGATGACTTCCCTAGACCGGGCAGGTGCTGAAAGCTAGATCCTTCGTCTTCACTTGGGAGAGAGAGGGCTGGCTGCAAGTCGCCTGTCTCTTTAATGCTTCTCTCTTTTAAAGTTGGTCGTTCCTTGAAGATAACTTCTCTTGCCGGTAACTGGATTTGTCTTAACTACTCTAGGCTAGGCTGGACAACCTCGCCATGCAGCTGAATGTTCTTCCTGATTGAAGTTGATGTATATGGGGTTTCTATTTTCTGTCTGGTGACACATTCTCGGGTCGTATGTTCCCCTGCAGATTTGATACGTTTTTCAAAAAAACATAAAGGCGCAGTTCGGGTAAGCGCCTACAAATGCTCATATTTCCCGTAATATTTAAAGTTTTCATTTTAAATTTTAATACAATGTTTCTTTTACGTATTGTCAAATATTCTGTAATTTTCGTATAATTTCAAAGAAACTCTGCATTTTATAATAAAAGAACACGTGGAGTTTGAGATTTTCAATTTAAAACAGATTTTTACTTATATTCTGATAAATATTTTATCTCGCTTTCGGTCCAAGTAATACCCCTCAATATCTTTAAAATGACACCAGAATCAACTTCCTAGCTAAACGCGTTTCCACGCTACACTTATTCATAACCTTGCATAAAGCTAATTCATAACGACCACGCGCATGCGCCTACACTGGTACGATGACGTAACAGGTAAAAAATACTATGCGACAAACTCTTACAAATATGATCTATCCGTTGTGGGGTCAACCATTCTCTTCGCATTATTGGTCTCGTAATTATTAGCGATTCAACACCTCAGGGACACATCTTCTCCAGGTGTGACGGGATTCACGATCCCGAGGTACCCTAGTGTCCGATCTCTCCGCTTTTCCCCCCTCCCTTTTCAGTTTCTACTCTTTTCTTCATTCGCTCGCAGTTCATTACAGAAACAATTATATGGGCTGCGAGATCGCAGCAAAAAAGTACTCTAACCCCACAAATTGCGAAAACGTGGTGGAACGATGCATTGTGGGATGCTGTCAGGAGGCAAAAGAGATTATGGGGCATCTTCCGCCGTTATCCAACAACCGAAAATACTGTATTGCCTTTATGCAGAATTGCCACAAATTCCCTTTCCTTAAGGCGTCATCAATTGTCTCAAGCTCATATTTTAAGCTCAATTCAATTTTCGAACCATCCTTGAGATGCACATACTGGTAATTTTTTGGCCGGCTTCCACGTATGCTCGTCCATCACAGCCATGTCCCTTTTCACTCTCGTATGGCAGCTCTGCTCATGAGCATGCTCTGTGATTTTCAGGTTCGACTGCTGGTGTATTTCACTATCCACCTTGGAGGAACGTTAAACTTATTGGCCTTTTGATGAATTCCGTAAAAAAATGATACTTCCTCAAATCTTCTCATATTTTCTCACACCGCTTTGGCATCATTGATTCACCACCAGTATTTAAATGGTTCTAGAGCACCTGGGGTGGTTTAGATATTGGTACTGTGTATTTGATGCCACATATGGCCATTGTCTTATCTACGGTTTTTGTCATTATAGTGCAGAAGCAGATGGCCAGCACTTTTCTTGCAAACAGTTTCCCTTGGCATAGTCAAATTCTGCATATATAGCGATAGCATGATGTGTTCGCTGCAGCACTGATCACAATGGGATCTTACGATTAACTCGCCTGTCCTTATGTGGCCAGGTACACTCACGGTGCTATTCATCAAGAACCTATTTCCAATGTGTATTACCAATGCAATATACCTAATACTGTAGATCCATCACGGTTTAACCAAATGTCCCAATTTTAACAGTCATCGCTTACGTTTTTTTAACTCCAGCTGGTTTCCAGATCTTAGGATGTTACTGGGCGAGAAAGCCTCACTCCAAATTTGTTTGCTTTTTCTTGTACTATTGGTTTATGTCACAAATTTAATTAAATTTAATTTACTGCATTTATAAAATTCTACAAAATGTTTTTAACCTTTTGTTTCAGAACTGCTAATTCTTCTCATACTTTATATGTTTTTTTTTACAGGCTTACACTTCACTTTTTTGATTTATATCCTGGCACTTATAATTTTTTACCTTGGTGCTGTATGCGCAGCATAAACATGGACTTTATGCCATAAAATTTACTACCCATCTATCCCTATCTTCCTTTCCTCAGGGTAGAGCTTGAGTGACTCTCCATGAAAGCTGTTGTCCTCTGTTTGCTTCTTGCTTCTAGCAGACAACTTACCCATGTTGGCCGTGCGCTGGCGACCCATTAGACGGTGGTACATTTACATTTGGTCCCAGTGTGAAATCAGTGTATCCCAGCTCACTTGGCTGGTCTCTCAAGAGGGATCAAGCAAAAGAAAGGTCCCAGGATCACATTCTTCAGGCGATCAGATCAGTATTCTGTCAGGATCAAACAGTAATGCCTGATCTCTGTTCAAATCCATTAAACAAATCCTAATAAACAAAACTCATCCCATCAGGCAATCAAGGCGATATGCTATTCAACAACTCTCAATCCTCCGTCAACTCTCTCGGTGTGTCCTGTGGGGGCACTTTGAGTTGTGTTGTGCGAGAGGAATTGGTTGGATTATTGCGACACTTATTTTTTGATTCTTTCGCCGAGTTATACGTATTTAAAGACAAATGCCAAAGGAAAATTGATAAAACCAAATGTTCAGACTTTCAGCAGTAAATTACCAGCCACTATGAGAGCAGGTTTCTCGATTTGTCCTGTTCAGTATGCTCCCAAATCCAATCCCGGTGCTTTCCGGTGACCGGTGTTTCGACCAGCTGAGAAACCCGCAATAAAGGCGCACGCGTGTTTCCAGATGTTCCGCTTATCGGTCATTCAACTAACGGTTGTACATGAGACATAAATGCGAGACCATTCTCAGGATGACACTGCTGATTCGAAAAATTTGTCCCCAATTTAAAAATGAAAAGAAAATTCAAGGTACTGCGACTAGGAAAAAATATTTCTTCAGTGCGAGCAAGAAAATTATTCCATAACAGAAATCAGTAGACTAATGCTCAAGAATGTTAAGACTTGTCACTGTAGTAAAGATTTTTGAGTCTATAGCTTATGATTTTAGGTTATCTTTTTTTTATGTTATATATTAATATTAGAAGAAATTCTGAACTTTTTAAATTTGATACACAAATGAATTTTCATGGATATCTTAGTGACATTACACGCTATTTGCTAAATTTTATTAACGCTACAGGAGGGCCTACAGACCTTGGTCTCTTTTCATGACGTTTGGATGGCTGCCTACAGAAAGAGATCACCCCCACTGAGCTCATGTAGCCACCAGAGCGTCCCCAATTTAAACATTGAAGAAAATAAAATACATTTGGCATGAATAGAGTTATTGGAGAAAAGGTTTACAGTCGGTGTACACATGGATAACTTGTTGCGGGTCTCCGACAAGGTGAGACAATTGATATATTTAAATTAATATTTATTACTGAAATTAGCAGAGATATGAGTCATATGTACAGGATTTGATATTTGAATTTATTCAAGAGAGTTGAAATGTAGCATACATTAGATAGGTTAGATATTTGATGTCTGAAGCACCGATTACATCATTTATGATACACTTTTCCAAAAGAGCAGCTGTAGAAAGGCAGACACATATGAAGGAAGAGATAAATATTTACAAAGGTTGAGAGACACTTTATGTATATTAAATATTGATTCCACTAGAAAATGCAGATTGAATTAATTAGCAGATGGGGTAGCTTGTAATGATGATTGATATTTGGTAGGAAAGGTCAGTTTCAAAAAATTGTAATAATTATATCCCTATAAATATTTTCTAAATGGAACTAGGAGATTAAAGTATATGTTCAAGTAGTCAATGAGTTTATGGATAAATAGTGGTTCATCAAAGTGATGAACTGATGCGATATACTGCTAAATAAAAATTCAAATACAGTTATTTGATTGAGAGCTATTTACAAATTAATTATACTCGTAAATGACTAGGCTGACCTAGTTCTGCAGGTGAGTCCGTTGATCAGCGTGTCGTTTGCAATAGAAAATTAATATATATTGTATATGTTCTTGAAAGACCGAAACTGGAGAATGTCGACTTTCACCGGGTGAAAGTCGACATTCTCAGATTTCAGGTCTTTCACATATATATATTTTATCAATTTAATATCATAATTCTTACGTTGATGTCCGGATATGATGCTTAATTTACAAACTGAATAATTTCACATTACCTTACTACAAGATAATTTCAAATTATTAACATACTACAATAATTAATCTATAATCTGGATGTAAATAAAAAAAAAATGAAATCAAAACAAGAAAGATTTATCTCGGGCTGGTCTTTGCAGACATCACATCATGTCCATCATCTGCATAAAAAAATATAAAAATTACGCGATGAATGACATGCTGCATCCTGGATAACTCAATTCTCTCCATGGTTTAGGCACGATGTTCTGGACCTAGTTAATTATAATCCTTATCATAATTTTAAACTTCGTCCGTTTCTGGTCCGATTACAGGAAGCAAGAAAATCCTTCATTCCTGTATTTTTCTCAAGAGTCCATAATATTCTTACGGACCTAAAGCGTTTTGAAAACTTTAATAAATCCAATACAGCAGACATTATATACCAAAAAATCTTCATAGAACACAGAGAACATTATAATAGTTCTGTTCCCATCTATACAGATGGATCTAAATCGGCTGATCAGGTTTCTTTAGCAGTTGCTTTTTCGAACACAGTTTTTTCTTTTCTCCTCCATTCTTCCTGTTCCATTTTCACTGCTGTCTTATATGCATTGAAGGAAATTTCTCAAAGCATGCAAAACATGTTTAAAACACTTAAAAAATCTGTGTAAATGATAAAGTCTCTGAACTCGATTCATGATCATCTCTGGTTTTTAATGTTTTAGATATTTTAGAAAAACTCGCTTCTCAGGGTTTTATAATATACCCATATTGGATACCTTCTCACGTTGGGATACTTGGTAACGAGCAAGCAGATAAGGCTGCTAAGTCCGCTAAAATTTCCATAAATGGTACTGTTCCGGTTGGCGATTTTAAAAAACACATTAAATTGTTGCTTTACTCCAAATGGCAGGCGCAATGGAACGTAGACTGGAAACAAGCTTCATGCTGTCAAACCAACTGTGGAGTCTTGGCCTTCTTTAAAGAATAGAAAAGCCGATACTGTTTTAACTCGGCTACGTATAGGGCACACAAAATTTACTCATCGTCACTTATTGCTCGAAGAACCAGCGCCAATGTGCTCACAGTGCAACTGTATTATGTCTGTTCATCACATCTTATCAGAATGCTCAAATTTTAACTCTCTGCGTTTACGGTTTTTTAATTCTACTACAATTTCATTATCCACATTACTTGGCGAAACTCCTCATGTTCATCTTTTTGCATTTTTGAAAGCAATCGTTTTTCACACTCTTATTTATAGTTCAGTTTTAACTGAAAACATTTTTCATCAGTTTTTGTACGTGCTGTAAGGTCTCAGCCCAATGATACCGGGGTCTGATCAGAGATCAACAGACACAGAAATACAGCACATCGAAATTTAATAATACTTCTTGGTTAATGGCCTATTTACAGGTCAAAATTACAATTGATTTGTACATTCAAGAAATAAATATAATTGCCGGATAAAGTTCGCGAGAGTCAATACTGTTAGTAACTGGACTTAGTCGCAGTTACCAAGGTGAGTTTACTCATAATGCAATCGATGATGAGTTCAGGAACTGTGAGAGTTCAATCAATTTATGACAACTCAGGGCGAGTTATGTAGAAATCGAGGACCAGTAGATGAAATTGAGGTAAATAGGACGCTCAATTAATTGTAGTGATCCACCACAAGGATGATTCTAGCCAAGCTCTGACTAAAGGTTTACTCAGGTTGAGTAAGAGTTACCGAGATCGGTATTTGACAGCGAAGTTATGCAACCGCCCGCTTAAAATCCAGCGATCCACCAAAAGGATGCTATTATTAGACAAAACAGAAAAATTTTCTAGTCCCTTTAGATTCCATTTAGTACAATTTTTACTGTATATGAAATTTGGTATGTAGCTTTCACATCAAAACTATAGTTCTGTGTCGATTTTTGGATTCAATCTGTCGATGCAGAAAGCATGTACTAGATTTTCTAAAATATACGGCAGTGGCTAAATTTAATTTAGTTATATTAACGTTCCGTTTTGAAGCAACACGAGGGCTATTTGGGGACGGACCTCATAGTTTTGCACCACAGTCAGAAGACGAGAATGGCATCTGCACTGGCACCCCCTCTCCAAACTTCCGTACCACACCAGAGGGAGGACCTTTGAACCCCTACATATGATTTAACGTGCAACAGGCCCAATACACGACGGATTTTCAATGGAATGAAAATCCGTCGATGGAAATTTTTGACGGAATTCAATGTTTTGAACCTGGAACCCTCCAGCTCCGAAGCCGACACCTTAACCCTTAACAGTTCACTACATGTTTTGTTTTGAAAATTGTAAAATTTATTTCAAAAATGAGTATTAGACCTGTAACTGATAATAAATATGTAAAAGAAAAAAATTAGCATTTTTTATTTTCAAGAAATTTGTAGTTTCACAGTGAAACCAATGAACGGTAACGGGCTATTTTTCCTCCTTATACGTTATCATTGAAATGCAATTTAAATTATGTAATTAATTTATAAGTATACATGACTATTCTTCTTGTGGAGTGTCCATTTTTTAACTCTCAAAGACTGCGATATTTTCAGACAACTTCAGTTACCCTTTTGACATTGGTTGGCACTTATCCACATGAAAAACTTTTTCCTTTCTTAAAATCTATTGGCTTTTATTCTTTGATTTAATGGTTTCTTTTCATTTTTTTCATGCTTTTATAGACTTTTTTAAACTTGCTTATTACCTGGACGTTTTATCATGACTTTTAACTGCTTTCTAACCGCTTGACACATTTGTTTTTAGTCTTATACAAATTTAATTTTTTCTTGACATGATTTTACATTTTTCTGGCGCAGTATGGTCAACTTCATGGCTCTTGCGCCTAAACTCCCAACACAACCAACCAACCAACCTTTCATACGGTATCCCCTTTTCTAGTACAAAAACTCCTTGCGTCATGTATTGGGGAATTATAAAATGTCAAGAAATTGCGATCTGGTGATCTTCTGGTACAAGTCGACTCCAAACAAGCTTCAGTAATTAGTAAATTAACGACTTTCTGTACTTTTCCAGTAGAAATGTCATTTCACAAAACATTGAATGTCTCTCGAGGTGTACTTTCCAACCCTGACTTTATACATGTTACAAAAGCTGAATTCTTGGAAGAACTACACGATCAAAATGTTTGTACAGCACATCGTATAAACATTCGGTGTGACCGTCGACTTATTCCTACAGATCACGTTGTTTTAACTTTTCAGACATCTGTATTGCCAAAATCTATAAAATCAGGATGCATAAATTGCAAACTTCGTCCGTATATTCCCAATCCTCTTCGGTGTTTCAAATGCCAGAGGTATGG
>BGPR01028138.1:0-20178 GCA_013235015.1 Araneus ventricosus | reverse complement strand
AATCGAATATATTCCCTTTCTTCAAATTTTGTTGAAATGGTATTCATGAAATTTTATCGAATTAAAGTTTATGTGTGGAATTAATTTGCAATTCTCCAAGTTTATTACTAGTAAGTATCTTTCAGTAATATTTCCATGTATATGTTACGGTTAATGTGGATAATCGGTTATTATGTATAATTTCCGCGGTAATTATGCATAATAACCAATTTAAGCCGGTTAAAGTGGATAATTTATAAGAATTTACCACATTAACCGGTTATTATGCATAATTACCAATGAAGGTTGGTCAGTGTGAATTGGTTACATTGCAATTACATTGACATGAGATCTCATTGACCAAACTTCAGTGATAAATGTGACTAATTCAGCAAAAATTATTGAAAAATCAACTCTAAGGTAATTTTTATGTCATGCGATAATGTTCCGGATCTCTAAGTACTTGTGCGTGCACATTTAACTGTAAAATGATTTTAAATGTTTAATTGGTCCTTTTCTTTTTGTTTCTTCTTACTCTAGTAATAAACGTTTTGGATAGAACGAATGACTTTGATTATTTTCATATTTTGATACCAGTAAGATTTAATACCACGTTTTTTAAAACTATTAAACATACGACAGTTATGGTTTGTCTTTGCACTATGTCCTGTTTCAAATGTAGCATTTCAACTGCCTTGCTATGCATGCGGCATCTGAAATGGGCACCAGGCAGATTTTCTGAACTTAAAAAAAACATCCTACGTCTTCGCTAGCAGCGGGAGCCGGTACCTAGTAGCTTCGATAGCTCGTTGAATGTAAGTAATCTGCGCTTTTTTAATACTCAGGTGTAGCAGGAGATATTGTGCTCGCGATGCCTGCGAGATCTGAAATGGACACCGGACAGATTTTTTTTAACTTTAAAAACAAGCTACGCCTTCACTAGCAGCGGGAGCCTGAACTTTGTAGCTTCGCTAGCTCATTTAATGTTAGAATATTGAAGAAATTAGAGGAGAACACAGATATATCAGAGAATGTAAAAAAAAATATAAAGCATTTGCCCCTAGTAGCTTGGCTACTAGCGGCAAATGCTTTAGCGGCAAATTTTTTTTAGAACAATGAATAGTAAAGAATTAATAGATTCACTCAACTCTAATATTTGCAATTGGGAAGAAACACTCAAGATTTTAAAAATAATAATAATAGAATATTGTGTAGAATTAAAGAAACCACCAGGCAAATGAAGACAGAATTCCAAATGTTGAATTACAAAATATGAACAAGCGACTTCATAAAATTCCACGAAAACAATTTTTATTAAATTCATAAATCAATAAAAATGTCTCAGTTAGGAGATCGGAGAAATATAAAATCACTAAATAAATCAAAATTCTATTTAAAAACATTTACTTAAAATTAAATTTTTAAATTTTGAGACCAACTTTAGAGGATGTTAGAGGAACCGAAAGCTACTCCGTTGAAAATAATCACATTGACCGAACTTCATTGGTAATTATACATAATAACCAGTTAATATGGTAAATTCTCCTTAATTATCCACTTTAATCGGCTTAACTTGGTTATTAAGCATAATAACAGGTTATTTTGCATAATTACCGATTATCCACTTTAACCGTAACATATATATCTTTTCGAAGATAGCTTACCCTTTCCGTGAACTGTTAATAAATTGATCACAATTACAGGGAATAATGCACTACCAACTAAGTTCACTTATATCACGAAATGCCACATAATAGAAAGCATGCTTTAATACAAAATATGTTTTATAGCTTGGTCAAAAGGTGAAAATTAAGATGCAAAAGTGAAACGTCTAACTTGATGCTGTGGTGAATGCGCGAACACTGAGAGTCGGAAGTGCACAACCAATTAACCCTCTGACTGCGTATCCCGTGATTTCCGCGGCTTGGAAGCAAGTCTATTTTCTGTTGCATCCTACGATTTTCACAGGCTAATGTATTTACTTAGTACTCTTATGGCGTTGGATCATATACTATACTAATAAAGCTTTGCATATAATTAACAACTCGCTTCGCTCAACGGTATTTGAACATGTTTGCAAACCTTACATCTAAATAGTGAAAAAATTACACAGTCAGAGGGTTAAGAGGAGCGCCACTAACCAACGTTAAGGAAAAACAGTCAGTCGTAGCTGAAACACGAATGGGTTCAGTGTTCCTAAAACTCCGGAGACTATCTAAAGTTTCGCCTCTTCATTGTTTTGATTTTTGTTATGTAACTATATGTTATGAATCTGAGATTCGAACGGTTAGCCTGTGTTCCTAAAACCTTTGAGATTGCCTAATGCTTCGCATTTTAATTGTTTTGTGATTCTATTATGTCACTGTTAGTATCTCATATTAACCTTCGAATAGTCGCGCGTATGTACGAGGTACTTATATCATGCATCGTATTGCATATTTAAATCGTGCTGTTTTACAAAAATAAATGCAGCTTTCATATATGTAATCTTTATTTATTAGCTCCATACTAAATAACGGTTATATAAATAAAAATTGCACTTAAATTTATAAAAGAACGGTAATAAGTATGTAATACGATGCACAATATAAGTAGCCAGTGGCGTAGCGACCGGGGCAAGGGGGGGTATAGATGCCCCGAGCGCCAGATTTAGGGGGCGCCATGGAATCAAAACATTACTGAGTTTGTATTATTTTTAAAGCAAAATATGATGGGAGGGTTTGAAAATACACCATGCCCCCCGGGCATCATTTATGCTTGCTAGGCAACTGATGATGACTGGGGTAAAAGAAAAATAATATTATGATTCTAGCGCCACTTATTCTCTACACCACTGGTCATGTTCACAAAACTTTAATGCGTTTATGTCACTTTTTATGGGCAAATACATTGAGGGGACGGCCCGGGCGCCATTTAAGCATTTTAAACCACTGATGATGGGGGGGGGGCAAAAAATCATATTATGACCCAGGCGCCACTTACCCTCGCTACACCACTGTAAGTATCTCCTGCATACGCGCGCCTGCTGGAGGGTTAAATTAATTAATAATTGTTTAAATGAAAACTTGCATAATAATACCCAAAATCTATCACTGAAGTATTACAGTTACAAAATAAAATCCAAAATAAAAGCAGAGATTACTGTTAAGATAGAGAGCATTGGCATCAAAACTATGCTGGTAACAGTGGCATAAGGAGGGATGGGCAAGGAGGGGGTAGATGCTTTGGTTGTCAGTTTTGGGGAGCATCACGAAGCCAATGTCTTATGTTACGCTTTTTAAAGACAGAAGTCGACTAATGAAGCTCCGAGGGGGGGGGATAAATACTATGCCCCTTGCTCTGTTGCTGCTCTACGCTGGTAACGCTTTTGATAAAATTTGATGTTTCAAACTACCATTTTTATATTAAATTAGTCTTCAATTATATTGCTGTAGGAAAAAAAACATATTCTATGCTTTGTCTCAGATCTCATTTTAAAGTAAGCTTTATTAATTTTTTCTACAAAATATGAAATACTACATTATCTCTCTCTCCCCTCGATGACCAGAGCATAAAGAATTATTCATATATTTTTGATACGGTATGGATTTTTTTCTCTTCTTTTTATCTACTAAAGATGAAAGATTTAAACACTTTTTCAGTTGCATTTATATACATGGCCGGATTATCAAGGCAACTGGGTCCCGCAACTTTGGGGGGGAGCACCTCTAGAGTTTTTTAAGGTATTTTTAAGATAATTTAATTTTGTGCTTTCATTCGATTTACAGAAGCCATGTACAAGAATTTATTCAAATTAAAAGCAAATGTTGTCTAAATTTCAGCACATTATTCTAGGATTGCTTTCATGCTTTCAAACTCGCTTGCAGATCCCTGTGGGTCCTTTCTTTTTGCAGTTTTCTGTCACAAGTCAACAGCCCTGGGAAATTTTGTATTAGAGCATTTTGATTATGTTAAAAAAGTTTTGTAATAGCTTTATAATTTTGTTTAAAATTACTACTTTTAAATTTAAATTAAATTTTTGTATACGCAAGAAACTGAAACTAATTCTCTCAAAGGTGACCCGCAATTAAATGTTTTGTTATTTTAGTTTGTCTTAATATTTGTCACTTAAAAACTACTGATACAGTGGAACCTCGCTTAACGAGCATAATTCGTTCTAGAATATTAATCGCAATGCGAAATATTCTTTAAGCGAAATAATTTTTCTCGTTTAAATAAATGCAAAGTACGATAATGCGTTCCATGTCAAAAAAAATACTAAAAAAATTTTATGTATAACGTTTATTCAAAAAAAATTATATATAAGATCGTTAAGGAGCCTGAATCATCTTCATCTCTTCTTCTATCGCGGAATGTACCAACCGGGAATGCGAATTCGATTTGCAGGGGGAAAAATCGAAATAATTAGTTTATCATTTATGATAGATACTTAATTTTTCTTTACTAGAATTTTGTCTAAAAACATTTGTTTTTACCGACGTTCAAAATTTAGCGAAAATTCGACACAGCATTATCGTTAAATAAATTTTCAGCACACATAGCCACTGCCTTATTAGGATGATGCTCCTCAATGCACGATGTAACAGTTTCCCATGCTTTTAGCCTTTCTCTTATTGCGCCAGAAAATTGTTGCTTTGCTGTTGCCTCCTCCTCCTATGACAAACTCGCATCCACAACTTCTTGTTGCGAAACACAATGCAACTCCATAAGCTCTTCGATGGTCAGCTCTTGGATCTGCTCTTCCAGAAGCTCATCGATATCATTGTTATCCACCTCCAGACCCATCAAAGGCACCCCATCCATGTCACTCGTTAAGCGAGTCATTTAAAAAAATTGCTTTGCTTGTTATGCGAATTACTCGTTATGAGAGGTGCTCGTTAAACGAGGTTCCATTGTATAGAGATTAAATTAAAGTCGATATAGCCCAGTGGTAGGGTCGTAAAAAAAGGCCGAATTCGGAATTAATTAGGGGAAAGCTGGAAATTGTTTTAATCCCTTCAGTTTAGGTCTGGAATGAACATACTAAGTTTTCCCCCTCCGGCGAGGTGAGCGTTAGCCGCTGCGTGCAGATTTGTAGTCAGAAAATAGGACTTTTTTCAATAATCGAGCAATATCTCAAAAACAACTCGTGCTAGCAAAAACATTGTAATACAAATATTATAGAGCTTAATATTCTGAATAAACTGAGTACCAACACTTATTATATTCCATGAAAATTAAGCTCACAACTGCGCTTCAAAGTTTCGATTAAATTGCTGAACAAGCGCTTGAAGCGAGAACGGGCGAAGTGTTGGTTCTCCCTGCCTCCAATTATTATATATACATTTTAAATTTGTTCAGGATGCTTTTATAATTATTTCAAGGCTTTATTTAGTATATTTTGTAGGGAAAAAAACACTGTTATTATGATTTAACAAAGGAAAACACCACACGAAAGCTTCAGCAATGACTGAGAGCGTAATGAAAAACAACGACTTTCAGTTTAATACTTATTATTTAATTACGCATAATTGAAGTGATATTAAATAGATGTTTAAGGTTAGTCATAATCATTAATGTCGGTTTGCCTACTGTCACTTTCCTCCACTTCCAACTTTTGATATTCTTCCTCCAAGTCAACTTCTAAAATTATCTCCTCCATCCTGATATCGATTTCAGCCTCTGGGTTAGCTAAGTTTGTAATGATGCTATCTTCTAGAGAATTGGTACACCCTTGTCATTTGTAGTGATAGCAAATCGTAGAACATTTAATGCCAGATTTCCTACAGATGTAAGTCAAATTACACCCTTTTGCGCACTTGCAATGATATCATAGAGAGAGGGGCTGGAGCAGCTGGTTCCTTGTGGATGGTGACTGAGAACAATCCATGTTTGGTTTCTTTCCAACACCAATCTAAGGGCCTTTTGGCAAAACCACTCCAATGTTGAACCTGTAGGTATGCACGGAGAGAGTGTTCACGTGCAGCTGCTGTAGTGAGGGAGAAATACTAAAATGAAATTATCTTTTACTAGTGATTTTTAAAAAAGTTTAAATATCAGACAATCCTTTGTTTCTTCACTTTTCTTTCTCCCATACAGGGCTATCAAAACTTTCTGTCCTGCTTCATCTATGTCATCCGGGCATGTATTTTCATCACGGAAAATGTTCACAACTTGTTGCAGTTCAGAACATTGATAAATTTCTTCTTCACCTGCCTGAAAAGAGCAGATATGGTATCGCAACCACTGAACGCATGAAGAAACAAAATATTGTCCCTTATTTGTGGAGCAATGTTCAGGGTTGCTGCACAATATAAAGCATCTTCTGCTTTACCTCTCCTAGGCTTTAAGAAGAAAATATTTTCGGAATTAATAGATGCTGCTATTGTAACCAAGAGGTCGATATCTTCACCAACAACCACAACACATTGTGACCTTTTCTCTATTTCCAGAGCACTTTTGATTATTAGGTAATCAGCATCTTCCTCAGCTTGCTTTACAACAAAACCTTCATTTTGAAACTCAACACATAACATATTTATAAGCTTTGCTTGTTCTTATAATTTGATCAAAAAATTCTCTTGGGACCTAGTGGCTGACATCGATTCATCAAACGTAACATAACCAGATATATGTTTCTTTATTCGTCTGATACGTTCTACCGATTTTGTACTTTTCACTGCATCTTCAGGGTAATCATCAAAAACTATTGTGGCTCCTTCATTGAAGTGCTTTTTGGCGTAATCAACATATTTTTTCAGGATGAAGGGAAATTATTCTTTTGCCTGCCACAACACACGATGTAACAGAAATTCACCATTAACCACATAACATGCTGAAGTGAAATGCACATCAGTCTCAGTAGAAAATAAATCATAAAATACTGATTTGCGGGTCTTGCGCAGTCATCCTTCATCAAAGAGTGACAATGGGAAATGGGCCAGCTCAAATTCAAAATAACTGCATCAGACTTTTTAGGAGAGAGATTCTTCTGAATATTGTGTCTGGATTCACAGGAATTAATTCATCATGAACTTTCATCTTGGAAGTGAAACCACGAATAGGCATTACTCGGTTTTTCCGTTTAAATGTAACAACGGCAAAATTATTACCAACAATTTTTGACAAACAATATACTCCGATTTCATAAGCTTTGTGTCAATTTATACTTCCATCTGACACAATACCACTTGCTATAGATGTGAAGTGTTCACAAAAAAATCCTTTCATTGATTTCCGAAGGATCCTGATGTTCGGAAACTTTAGATTTATAGATGCAAAAGAAAATATCTATTTAATCTCTCTCTTAAGATCTTAAAGATGTCTTAAACATTCCATACTTCGATTCCTTCGTGTGTGACTCTTTAACAACGTTTCTACAAAATGTCAGGCTTAGAAAAAGTTTTTCTGTTGCTAAAAGAGCTCTGAAGCATGATATTTATTCCGTTAGGTATCATTGACTAAGCAGTGTACTCTCAAAGCGACGTCATCATCCTCTCTCTGTGTTTGCATTCTATCGATGGATGATGAACAGTTTCCCATATGCCCAGATGGGTATATATTCAATAATCAGCCACAACAATAACAATATTCCTTGTACAATGCAACTTGCTTACTTAAAAGAGAACTGGGAACTTTTATTCCTTCAGAGTCTTTCTTTAAATTTTGTTCTATATTACTCTTCTCCGTTCGTGGCAATTTCGTTTATGGTCCTTTTTTTATTGAAATAATTTTTTTTTATTTCAAGCGCAGTTTATAATTTTTGAAGATTTCTTTTGCAAAATAACCAGTAATTTATTTAAAATGCCGTGCAATATCTGAATCCAAAAGAATCTTTGAGTTATTTTGAAGAACTTTCCTCGAATGAGAAATCCGTTGCTTCTAATTAATAAGCACGTTTTCAACCATTGCTGAAGCTTTCATGTGATGTTTTCCTTTGTTAAATCATAACAGTGGTTTTTTTCCTTCAAAATATACTAAATAAAGCCTTGAAATAATTATAAAAGCATCATGATCAAATTTAAAATGTATACATAATAATTGAAGGTAGGGTGAACCTATAAATTGGTCCGTTCTCGCTTCAAGCGCTTGATTAGCGATTTAGGCAGTACTTTGAAGCGCAGTTGTGAGCTTAATTTTGATTGAATATAGCAAGTGTTGGTACTCATTTTATTCAGAATTTTAAGCTCTAAAACTTTTGTACTACAATGTTTTTGCTAGCATGAGTTGTTTTTGAGATATTGCTCGATTATTGAAAAAAGTCCTATTTTCTCACTACAAATCTGCACGCAGCGGCTAACGCTCACCTCGCCGGAGGGGGAAAACTTAGTATGTTCATTCCAGACCTAAACTGAAGGGATTAAAACAATTTCCAGCTTTCCCCTAATTAATTCCGAATTCAACTACCCAACCACTGGGCTAATAACAATATCTGGCTTTGGAAGTTGGAGAGGGAAAAAGGGTCCCGAAACTTGCATTGACTAAGGGCACCTAGAGAGCATAATCCTGCCCTGTTTATATAGCACTGTTAGAAGTTGTAACGATTATAATCACTTTTCAGTATTAAAACGAAGCTGCAAAACAAAAGTGAGTGAAAATAAAATTTACCAAGATCTTTGATTAGAATAAGAAACACAGGAAAATTCATTTTGAAACTTTTCATACAATCTTTAAAGATTTTTGTAAGACTCTGTAATTATAAATTTCGCTCTAGAGCCCTTCGAGCCACACCAGCGTGAAGGTACGGACACAACACGAGACGGACTTCCAGTGGAATCAGATCTGCAATCCGGAAAGCCAAGATCCTGCTATCAGGACCGGAAAATAAAAATGAGTTTGGCATAAAATTTACTGATCTATTAAATAATATGATATTTGGATTTTTTTTTTTTGCATCTTTGAATCTTTGATATGCGTTTTGAATGTTATCCTATGCAGTAAAACTCCATTTAACCGCATTAAACGGGGGATTAGGTCGTTTCGTAGCACAATTAGAAAATTCGGAAGATTGGCTAAAGCTCAGAATTTAAGTAAAAAAGACATCAGATATCGAAAAACCTTTAATTCATGAAATTGAATTTAACAAACTTCATTGTTACGAAGCTGTAAAGTTGTTTCCCTGACATGCTTTTCTTATGGCAAGAAAGAGAGTTTTAGCGAGGTTTTCCTGGAAGCTAAATAAGTGAACCCCGACCTTGGCGGCAAACTTGGCGACAAATTTGTGACTTTGGCGACAAAAAGAAGCTTCTAGAAAATTCAGGAATTGTAATCCTATCTCTACTGGGAACGGAAATTTAGAGAACCTTCGTGAGATTTCTTTGTGACGTCACATCCTGCCGGAAAATATATAAAAAGCAACCTGCTCAAGCTAGGAGTCAGTCGTCTTTGGAGCTTTGACAGCAGTACAAGCTGGCGAGCTGATAGACATTGAGCTCTATTGAAAATGCTGTTACTGAGATTTATTAGTGATATGCTGTCTACTTGTGTTATTAATTTATAAAAGTGCTGATTAGTTTTGTTACCTGTGCTACGCTTTGCTTTCTGAAATATTCATGGAATAAAGAGTCATTATTTTTGTATTATCCTGCTTGTTGGACTTCATTCACGCACAACCACCGGACGATTTTCTAACAATATGCTAGAGAAAACTGTAAACACTGTAAAGTTTGCATGAAAAAGAAACCACAAAATTATGTATGAAGGTTCATTCTATATATGGGTATGTATCAAAATTACATATAAACGATACAATATCTATAAATGCTATTTTAGTTGCTAAAAATAACCTCCTCTGGAAAAGGACGTGTCGAGGCTACTGGCCGCTCTCCCATTATTATTTTCCCAATTTTAAATGTGACTACCTTCGGAGCACTTTTTTTCAATTTTTAATGAAACATTCATGTTTTTAATTAAAATAAGTTATAAAACTAAGAATTCCAATGCAATTTCATTGGAAATTTCATTGACTTTCAAAATATAGGCAATTTTTAGCAAACTTTTAGTGAAAATTTGCACTTACGCCAAACCTCCTATAACAAGTTCTCTATATAGTGTTACAGTCATGGAAAATCGCTTCCCAGCAATGCAGGTCTTATGGTTGGGAAGAGGCTTTTACAAGGTGAAGCATGGAGTGACCTCAGCGGCTCTCGTGGCACGCATGACCTTGGCGACCATTTTGGCGACCTTGGCGACAAATAGATTATTCCCGAAAATGCAACCCTTTTCTTGATATTTCTATTAGGGGCCGAGATCCAGGTTTTTCATGAAAATTCTATGTGACGTCACGGCCTAACGGGGAGAGTATATAAGACCGCGTTCTGATCACAGCAGCGTCTTTTGAACGACTGGTTACTTCACTTTGAAGCGTGAACGTCTTCGGAGTTCTATCCTCTGTGTGAGCTAATCAACTGGTGAGCTGAGCTGTTATTGTCGTTACTAGTATTTGCTGACTGTTTGTGCTGTTAGATATCAAAGTGCTGAACTGTCATTACCTGTGAATTGTTGTCTATTTACATTAGTAATCTGTGCAAGGACTATTGTTTCCTGTACCTGTGCTACGTGTTTTCCTGCATATTTTATAAATAAACCTTCATTCTCCATTATCCTGCGTGTTGGACTGTTTATACCATACACCACAGAGAGACCTTTTGCAACAATAGCTAACATGCTTATCTGTGTTATGAACTAGGATATTTTTAATACCTCGAAAGGTGTTGGAGATATTCCAAACTTTGTGAACAAACTCGAATTTTTTAAAAAAAAATCATTGATTTTTCTCACTATAAAGTCGTTAAAATAAATAAATATTGGCAGAGAACTTAGATTCTAGTTCATAACATAGCTAGAAACAAATAAAACATTTTGCCCAAATTTCATTTCAATATCTTAAAAAAAATTTCCAAAATGATGTTTGCCACATAGAAAAATATCGAAAATTCCAATTTCTCAGAAAACGCTTTTAAAGATTTTCATAGAGTACAAAAAATTTGGTACACATCTTAGAATCTTAAAACTCGCCATATTTACATGTCAAACCCTCTTTTACTTGATTTTAAACGACTTTTGTGTTCTTTCAGCTTTTTAGATTTTTTCTGAATAATTTTGTGTAGTAGATAGTTAGTGGCGTCTCGATATCTGAATTAGCTTTTTCCAATGTTCATGTAATTTTTAAGCATCTATGGATAAATTTACATTTAAAAACACTTGAGAACAGGTAATAGTTCAAAATAAATGGAATTAAATTATAACACTGCAATTTGAGCACCAAAAAATGATTTTTACTGTTGTAATTACTGCTGTGTTGTATTTTTTTTAAAAAGCGTCGCCAAAAACCAATAAAACAATAAAAATAAGAAATGGAAGCTAAAATCTATATTTTTGGACAATATATTGCTTGAGAATTTAAATATAGTTGTTCAAACTAATCGTTTGTATTTTTAAGGCTCTTTCAATTATCACTTCCGGTATCAGAATTGTCACTTCCGGTTATTATTTATGCTATAACTTTATTTGTAATTATAGTAGAAACAAAAATAAAGCATTTTTAGATACCTAAATGTACGGCCTATAAAATGAACAAATAAAACAAATTTCGAAAATTTTCTGCAAAACGAGGAATTTAGGGTAGTCATATACCTTAACCTTTTTCATTTTTTCTCCTAAAATCGATTCGGATAAGTGGAGTTCTGCTGTAATCTGCAAAGATTTTTATAACTTTATGCAGCTATAAACTAACATCTAGTGATTAATTAGTAGTAACTAAAATATGTGATTATCAATTATGTTTCAAATGGAGTCTCCAGTCTATAATAGAGTGTATCACGAAAGAACTTTTTTCTTCAATTTCAAAATTTCCATTAGATAAAAAATTATCACTATGGTCACATATTTATCAAAAAAAAAAGTTTTAGTCAAATTGAAAAATATTTTGGTCTCCCAGAATGGGCCTAAAGTTTGATTTTTTTTTCTTTATTTGTTAAAAACATACATTTTCATTTTTTAAACATAAATAGTAAGCAAATTTTCGTTTTTAAGTACAAAATTGTAAAGTTTAAAATGCTGATTAACAGTAAAAAAAATATTATATCTGTCATGTAAAATTTAGGTCTCCCAGATTAGCAGTAAATTTATCAATTTTTCGCAAAATAAAGGTCTGTTATTGAGGGTTTCATTTGCTTCTAGTCTACATTTTTATTCACAAATTTCTTGTGACCATACAAATTAAAAGTATTTTAAAACTGAAATGTGTTTACTAGACCCAACTTATTTTTTATTTTATGAAATTAAGCCTATTTCTGGAGTAAGAGAAATAAAATTCAATAAATCTTAAAATTAAAATGAATTTTATTAAGAAAATAGATTGCAAATATTGTGAAGTGTTCAAAAATATTATGTATTTTATTTCTAAAGAAAATGTAGAGTAGCATTTAACTTCCATTTAATAAGCAACTATCACAGAAAATTCTAAAAAATTCCAAGTTTTTCTGGAGTAAACAGATTTCTGATGCGGTCACGAGACGTAGAGAAGGAACCATAATAGAGACAACAAACTCAGCAAAGAAAGGCTGATAAAGTTAGGTGAAGATGACAGATACTGAGCCGAGAATAATGCAAACAACCAAAGCAAATAAAAAGATAATTGCTCGAAAATGCAGTAAGGAAACTGTGGATGAATCGTTTCCCGCTTCTCCTTAAGAGGTTATTTGTTTTATGACAGGAAATTGGGTTCATCCGGGTTTCCTTAAGTAAAGAGAAGACTCCACTTTTATCGAAATTAGTTTTTACTGGGAAAAAAAGAGAGCAAGAAATCTGAGTCGTCTCGTCCTACGCAGAGGAAGTTTTTGTTTCCCGCGTAGAATTTATAATTGCATCCATTAACATACTGTGAAAGAGAAAAGAATATCTAGATGGTTTTTTAGAATTTTATGACATTGCGTAATGTAATTATGAAAAATTTAAAAAAAGAAAATTTTAATTGCTCTTTAAATGATGCGTTGAAGTTTAATTATGTAAAAATCTGAGAAAAATGGTGAATTCGTGAATAATGTTGATAGTTGCATATTTTTACTTTGAAGGAATTATTTTGATAATTGCATTTTAGAGATATTTCTGTTTTTTGTTAAAACTTGCTTCTTGAATATTCTACTTAGTTTTAAGATGCTTTCCTATTTGATAAAACATAGGGAGTAAAATTAATAAGAGAAATTTTCTGGAAAATCCTTATATTTATTATTTAGCTTCCTTTGTTTTATGAAATAAAAACATATAAAATAGCATGTGCTTTTAATATAATAAATTGTATATATTATTTTTAAATAAAAGCTTCATATAAGCTTTTAATTTTATTAAAACAGCTAAAAAGAAACAAATCGTATGATATTTGTTTGTTACATTTAAAAATTTAAATCTGTATATTTAAAATAATTGACAAAACCAGAGGAACAGTCCCCCAGCCCCAACAACTGGACCAATTTCGACCAATTTTATTTCGTATGAAAGCTTATGACGTCTAGATATGTCATCAATGGTCGCCTGCCGCCCACCGATCTTTATTTTTGAGAGAAATCGAAAAAACACTCCTTCGCTGTACATTCTCTTTAAGGAGAAAAAACGTATAGATAGTCGCCCAGATCCAACCACTGGACCGATTTCGACTATTTATATTTCATATGGAATCTTATGACGTCTAGATATGACATCAATGGTCGCCATCCGCCTTCCATTTATCGTGATATTATATCTCAAAATAAAACTTTGGTAGACTCCCTCAACCTCTACAGCCCAGAATTCGCCAATTTATTCCACCAAGTAGCAACTAGCTAGAGGCTATGAATATCACGACGAACAGCTGGTCGCCGAAGGCTGCTGGTGGTATTTAAAACTTTTGTTGTTGTTAATTCTTTCCTGGGCTCCAAAAGATTATGTTAAATGGAGGATTCAAACTGAACCAAGACCATGCGATTCATTTCTGAGAAAAGAAAGATCTCCAAAGTTGATTAGTCGCATTTAAAATAACAAATAGACTCTAATTGTTCTTGATGCCTTGTGGATATAAATTGAACTATGGAATTGAATCATTATTATGCAGAAAATATGACATTTCCACATTACCATGACAGTGTTAGTGGAAAATGGGTAAAACATCATGGACTTGGTTCACTTTAACTCTGAACCCTCCATATAAATCCCCCGAGATGTTCTAGTTCAAAGATAAATCCACGTTTATTAATCTTTCCTTGCCCGAAATTCTGTTTTTATGGTTGTACTTTTCAAAGCAGTCAAAAGTCTATCTATCCAAATGAGAGAGAGAAGGATACATATTATATGAAAAGTTATTATCTCTCCACGGTGCTTTCAACAACTAATCTTCTAACGAATATTGATTAAATTTCAATAGATTTCTATGGCTACTTGTATTTTAATTAAGTTATGATTATTCAAATATTAGAAACTAGCCGCCATCGGCGATTAGTTTGTTCGCTGGGAATATAATTTCAGTTGAATCTCATATGCATAATTTGATATTCATGGTTCCCTTAGCAAAGTAAGTTTAAAGTTCAAATTGTGATACACATTTAACCGTGTTCTGTCAGAAACCTTGCACCTTTTGTGTTCGGGGGCATGGGGCAGCGTTCTGTCTACATGAGGGTCCTTGATGGAGTCAAGTAACTCTTCGTGTCATGTAGCATCTAACTGTAAGTCGTCGGCGCCAACTCCACTTTCTTATTTCTCATACAAAATATGCATTTAATTGCACCATTAAAATGACGCGGCAAAGTATGCAGGGCGGGATTTACTCATTTCTACTCCCTAGGCCGAAGCATATTCTACGTCCCCTCTCAAAAAAGTTAATATATATTTTTCAATTTCATATACAGTAGTTTATTTTTAATACTCTTAATACAATCTTTAGAATACTGCTCTTCGAAACGCATTAAATTTTTCATTCGAAATTGCACTACTTATGAAATAACATAACATTAGCACCTGCGAAAATACTCCATCGAGTTTTTTGATATCTTCTGAAGTAGCGACTGGAAGTTCTTCGTTCGCGCTTTTGTCAGTGAATAGGCTTGAAGGATCGTTGAACTGGACAGATCTTATTAAATCTATTTCAATGCAAAGAAGCCAAGGATCTACGTAGACAAAAAACATATCTCAATATATTTAATGTCGCAATAGTAGGGTAATACTGGGGGTTTGGGCCCACTTTGACCTCAGTTGACCCCGACTTTCGTGCTTCGGTGTATAGGGGGCGCTGTGATCGTCAACCTCTTCCGAGTTGAGATAAGGAATTTTCTTGGACTTTAACCCCCACCACCAACCCCTTCTTAGATTAGATAAGGAATTAATATAACGAATTAATTATTTTTTGGGACTTTGAAAATTTTTGAGGAACTTTGAATTTTTCTCGACTTATTTCTTTTACAAAAGTTTGATTTTCGTGGCTTAGATTTTTTTTTTCACAATGTCCTTTCACAGATTTACATCAATTCAATCATAACTCATCATGCGTGCATTAAAATAAAATATTTAAATATAAAATAAACATAATAATTTGATACTTACAATCTTAATTTCATTTTTTTTCTTTTCTGTTTTTAGAGACTTTGAATTTTCTCAGCTGTTGAACAGAATTTCATCAATTAGAGTTAAACTTTCAATCTTAATCTGTTTTTCGGCATGCTAATTTTTCTTTTTTCGTTATCGAATAACGTTTTTCATTTGTTTTCAGGAAAATTTCAAAACTTGCGCATTTTCTGTTCTTAAATAACAAAATGTTTACTTAGTTGCTAATTCTCATAAAATCTGTTTCTTAATTAAATCATTTTTATAAGAATAATTCTTCGAATGATCCAACTCGGATTTATTTTTCTTTCATCATTCAACTTTCCTCTTTGCTTCAAGCTTATTTTTCCACTAACAAACACAATTTTAGAATATTCTAACAATAACATACAAGAGCACTAAAAATCACTTAGTTTGAATAAGTTAACTTAAAATTCCGTTTTTAACTGTTTCAGGAATAACAAAACGTTAAACTCTCTTAAACTTAAATGGAAAATTTGATTCTTGAACGAGAAAGTGTTGGCATTATTTTTTTTTTCTTTCCGAATTCACGTAACATCGACCAAATTGTTGCATTAATATTAACCATTAAAGATCGCTCTTTTTTTTTTGTTGGACATATAACTTATCTATAAAGACTTTGTATACTTCGAATAACACTAGAAAGGTGACATTAAACTTTGCAAATGCATAGATTCATCACAAATTATTTTATCTAAAAAATTTTGGGACCATTCATCATAGTTAATTCTAAAACTATATAAAACATTCCACTAATCTAAAATTTTCGCCTATTAACTAATAAAACATTTATTTCGATACTTAAAAATAAATTTCGACCGATTTCTGTGTTTTTTTTTTTTCAAACTTTTTTCGACTTTCATCTCAATTCCTTTCAATTTTATTTTATTTCATGAACTATTTATTCAATTTCATTAATTATATATATATATTCTCTAACTAATTTTCCATACATGACTAAAATTCACTTTGATTTTTAAAAGCATTTCTTCCAATGATGAAAACAACCAAAGAATATTCTATCAATAACATAGAAAAATAAAACTCTCTTAGGTTTGAATAAATTAATGAAATGAAACTCATGTTTTACATTCTAATTCCTTTTCACATTGATCAAATAAATTTAATCTCAACAATTTTAACCACCAAAGAACTTTTTTTTTTCCCTACATGCGTATTTTAATTATGAAGATTGTGTGTGCTTTATTTTTCAGATAACGATAAAAGAGTTACCACGTCTGTGTGTGTCTGCTTCTCTTTGCGATTTTTCCATATATGACTAAAATTCACTTTTATTTTTAAACGCGTTTCTTCCAATGATGAAAACGACTTAAGAATATTCTATCAATAACATAGAAAAATAAAAATCTCTTAGGTTTGAATAAATTAATGAAATGAAACTCATGTTTTACATTCTAATTCCTTTTCACATTGATCAAATAAATTTAATCTCAACAATTTTAGCAACCAAAAGAACTTTTTTTCCCTACATGCATGTTTAATTCATGAAGATTGTTTGTGTGATTTATTTCGAATAACGATAAAAGAGTTACCACGTCTGTGTGTGTGTGTCTGCTTCTCTTTGCGATTTTTCCATATATGACTAAAATTCACTTTTATTTTTAAACGCGTTTCTTCCAATGATAGAAAACAGACACAGAATATTCTATCAATAACATAGAAAAATATCTAAAAATATCTTAGGATAAATTAATGAAATGAAACTCATGTTTTACATTCTAATTCCTTTTTACATTGATCAAATAAATTTAATCTCAACAATTTTAACCTCCAAAGAACTTTTTTCTGCATGCGTGAAGACTGTGTGTGCGTGATATACTTCGAATAACGATAAAAGAGTTACCACGTCTGTGTTTGTTTGCTCTCTTTGCGACAGATTATCTTTTGAGAATATTCCACATAGATAATTCTAATCATTGCTTACTCTATCTCAATCCTACATGAAACATAGCTTGCTTTGATTAATTTTGAAATTGTTTTTTTCCAATCACGAATGCAATTATTAAAAATCTCTTTGGTTTGATTAAGTTTTTCGTGCATGGTGAAATTTGATAAAATTGAACTTAAAATTTCAATTTTCTACCAGTTTCGAAAATACCGAAACATAAAAACTATTTTAAAGCCGACTGTTTCAGATGAAGAGCTGTTCCAACTTACTTAAATAAACCTCATTCGAACACTTCGAGATTGAATTTCTTTTCCTCAACTTAAAACCTTTATGAAAAATATTCCAGAGTGTTTTTAGATATTCAATTTTTTTTTTCTCGACTTTTGAACAAAATTTCTTGAATTGCTCTTTCAATCCTATTTTATTTCAACAACTGATTTTCCATTTTCATTATATATATATTTTGATTGCCTGATTCTCCTGGATTCGAATTTCCAAAACAATCTTCATCACTAGATGTTACGCTTCATGATTATAACAATCTAGCTATGAAGACCTACGCAGTTAGTATTAAATTTGTTTTATCATATTTCCTTTAAGATTAAAAGATCGTGTTAAATCTTACATTCGTGACTAATTTGGACACGTCATAGATGATCCATGTCATGCTTATTTCTAGAATATTTAACTATGACTATCGTCTTGCATTGTTAATTCTAATCACGCATTCTTTTTCAACTATCATACATAGAAAAATCTCTTTATCTTAAATTTCAGTCTATTAATTGATATGTTTATCTTTTTGTGTCACTTGATATTTTCTTAGAACTTCGAGAATATTCTTATGCCGATTAAAGGCATGAGTTTGTTTGTTTTTTATCTGTCTCCCTTTCACCCAATCAGATTCACAAATGATTAAGTTCTCACACAAGTTCAACCAATAATGTTACTGAACCCTTTTATCAATTTTTTAGAGTTTCCTTATAAATTTCGAACTTTCCCTCATGAATTCCCTCTACTTTGATTTTTGCCATTCTACTGTGTTTCCCGACTTTTTCTTCATCATGAAACGTGCATCATCTGAATCCGCTTCTTCAAAGACTGCTCCGAAGAAACTCTCAACATTTAACAACACTGCTGGCTTTACTGTTGACTCTATTCCTCCACACCATTATCACCTCGGTGAGAACAACTACGCTGTGGTCAGTGATTTCGCAAATGTTTTAAATGTGCACATTCGAAAGTTCAAAACGAATGAAAACGGCAGAATCTTCCCAACCAAAAACGGTGTTAGTTTTTCACCCTACGTGTGGGAATCACTTGTTACCGAAATGGACAATTCATCTTTACCATCAGAGACAGGGAAAGTGCTAATCGTCAGAGACACATTGTTTCTAACCAGTGCATGGATCGAAAATGTTCCCTATGTCTCGATTCAGCGATATGAAACGAAACAAGACTTTTCGAGGCAGTTTCTCCCATCTGTGTGCCTACTCACCGAAACTGAATGGAACCAACTTCAGTGCCTTAGGAAAAAGATCACCGAAAGCTGTAAGTCACTGATGTTTAATAATTTTCTGAAAAAGAAAATTCTTTTGGAAGTGTCTTCACGATCTCCACGCACCAATTTACAAATGGAGCTAAGCGATGTTGAAATGGTGCTATCGATGTCCCTAACAGAACTTTTAGCGGACAATATAAAGAGACGAATCGAGGAAGTAATGGTTTGCAATGGCTGCATTGAGAATCAGGCGAATCAGCTTGGTCACGAATGCGTGACCATGAACTTTGAATCCAGACATAGTCTTTACGGAGACTTAGCCATCCTATCGATGGACATTGAAATTGTTGCGAGAAATTTTATTGAAAGAAATGCACAAATGTTAAATTATATAAATGAAACTTTTTTTAATAACCTTAATATGGATTTACTTGTGAAAAATGCCTGTGATATGTATATAGCTTCTGACATCATGCCTCATAGAATGTTTTAAATAAAAGGTATTTTATTTTATTTGTGTTTATATTAATATGTTTTTGCATGTTTGCTATTTTCAAAATGTTTTAACCCTTAAAAGGATTATAATTCTATTTAATATACTGTTTATTTATATTTTACTTTAACTTAACAACTCGAATTTATAGAAAAACAATCATATTAAAAATTTCTAAAGTTTGAATAAGTTTCTCCAACATAATGAAATTTGGTGAAACTAAACTTGTGTGTGAAATTTCGATTTTCTATCAGTTTCAGGAATAACAAAACGTGTTACTTGTGAAAAAACACCTGTGATATGTATATAGCTTCTAACATCATGTCTCATTGAATGTTTTAAATAAAAGTTATTTTATTTTATCTGTGTTTATATTAATATGTTTTTGCATGCTTGCTATTTTCAAAATGTTTTAACCCTTAAAAGGATTATAATTCTATTTAATATAGTGTTTATTTACATTTTACTTTAATTTAACTACTCGAATTTATAGAGAAGCAATCATATTAAAAATTTCTAAAGTTTGAATAAGTTTCTCCAACATAATGAAATTTGCCGAAACTAAACTTGAAATTTCTATCAGTTTCAGGAATAACAAAACGTGTTATTATTTTAAAGTCGGCTGCCTTTAAAGAAAAATTGTTTCAAGCTTAAAAGTGTTGACTTTATTTCAACAAACAAATGTCTTGATTGAATATTTTCTCACTCATGCCTTAATTCACTTAGCAT
>BGPR01028137.1:0-20180 GCA_013235015.1 Araneus ventricosus | reverse complement strand
CTGTTGTACTTCGTTCAGTTACGTATTGCTTGTGACTGTGGAGTGTCATCAATGGTCGACCTCACTTATGTAGAGTACATTGTCGTGATCTAGAACCCTTACTCCCAGTATGTTCTTTGCAGAGAGATTGGAATACCTGACTTGATCTCTGGATAACAAATCTCTAAATAAAAGGTTTGTTATCGAAAGATGGACCAAGATCTGTCGAAAGCGTTTTCGTTCTGAATATTTGGGACAGCTCCAGACAATATGAAAGAAGATACGAAGTCGCCATCTATCAAGATTGAGATATGTGTATTGATATCCAGCGACAATATGAAAAGAATGGACTGGCCTTGCAAGAGTCATGAAGTCTTACATCACCGGATGGAAACATAGACTTGTGAGAATTAAAGGAAACCAGAGTGAGAAATCCTGCGTCCAATCTTTGAGACTGTATCCCTTGGAGGTGCAGCACCCAAAAGGAACTTAAAAGTGGCAGCCACTAAACTTCTTCCGTGATGATTCCAGTGCAGCTGAAGAGATTCTCTCGACAAGGCTGGTTAAAACCAACCTCACGGTAGGAGGGTTAAAAGGTCATAGAGACTCGTGTATTGTGAATATTGAACTCTTTTCATTGTACAAGAACTCTATCCTTTGAACTTTACTTATCTACATCATATTTAAGAACTTTAATTTGAGAATTTAATATTAAACAACAATACTGTTAATGACCTAATTTTGATTTTGGATAATTGAAATATTCTTGACTTTGATACATTTTGGCTTGAGAAGTTTTAGTCTTGATGTTTAAATTATGACTATTATTAATTTCAATGTTTTGATATTTGGTCAATTTGTATTTGGATATGAAAAAACTTTCATGTTAATTTGAGATTCTGATTTGGGTTTCCTGTAGTTGAAACTCAAGGTGGGAGGATGACTGGAATTCCTTGCTAAACACACATGATGTACCCCTTTGCAGCACTTTTGCGCGGAGTGGTGACGTCAGGGTGAAGAAATCTCCATGATTTCCAGAACTGAAAAGTTAGTTGGCTAAAGATGAAAAAGAAAAGGTTGTAAATGATCTGAAGCGAAAATCCTTGGAAGTGCCATGTTGTAATATAAAATGTAAATATATCGGTGTATATTGGTCATAATATTTATATGTGTGTCCTCTAGAATAATAAAATATTAGATTACGCCAAATATATAACCGGTTTATGAATAATACATTTATACTTATCTCAATTAATAGATAAGTAAGAACCCGGAAAGTCAGGTAAGTGGAGTTTCTCTTACGTTCTGACTTTATAGAATTTGGGACCTAGAAATCCCAAAACATACCTACATAAAAATATGCATAAACACTTTTGACACTTGTTCGTAATTAAATTTCATTCGATTCTTCTACTTCTCGATCAAGTTCGAACTCCTCTTCTTCTAGAGGTGCACCATTAGTACAGATACCATGACAGGTGCCACAAACAGAGGATCATTATATGCCAGCTTTCCGGCATCCACAACACCCAGTTGTACAGCGGCAAAATATGGAGTTAAGAGTTGTGGAGTTACGAATTATAAATTCTCCGGCATTTTATACTAATGACTTTTCTGACAGAAATAGCATGTGTGTACCGGGCCTTATTGTTCGTGTTTATATGTTGACTGGGTGTTGAAAAACAGATGTTGTGAATGTGGAATGTTGCGAGCATTTATGTTAAACTCATCATATTTATGTATATTAAATTTGGAGGGGAACGGATGTGAGGGGAGAAAGTGATGACGACGGTTCATCAAATATATTTGTGCCCCCCCCCCTCTTGCCCCCACACCACCACTATTCTCAACACATACAATACTACCTTTATAAAATTATTATATAGGCATGAGGTGCTTCTGAAGGTTGTCACTTCGGCATTTTTTATTGATTTTACCATTACAATAAGGAATTTCAGAAATACTGACTTTTTCAACTCCCTATATCGTCTAATCTATTAATGCTAAAATAAAGATGTAGGACTTTTCTTGTAGGGAATTTAATGTAGTTTATTTTTGTAATTGAGAATTTTTCTCTAGATCCCATAGTTTTCGAGATATTTAAGAAAAACTGAAAAAGCACACTTTAAACCCCCTGTACCCCCCGCGTAATCCCCACTGCCGGGGACTTTTAGTATGTTGTTTAGGGCACTATACCCAACAACTGACTTCAAAATTACACCATTTTTTTTCTATTCGTCGATTTTTGACCTTCGTTGACTGGACTAATACCAAGTTACGCCTAGAGCTGTTATCATAGCATCCTAAAATTCATGAGGCCAGAACGTGGTGGCAGATGCATTGATTGTTTATATTTTAATTTTTGATCTTAATATGCTGCACATAATGAACATTTTGCCTAACAATATTGTCATCGCTATCAGAAGTTTCATTGACCTGGCTTGTATGATTTTTATGTTCAAAAACGTCTTGAGTTATCTCCCTAGTTCCTCTTTCAGACATAAGACAAATTACCTACCCCCGTCATGAAACTGCAGTGACAGCTTGCACTCTTAATTGCTGGATTAGCTGACGGCTATTTGTGGGTTTTATAAGAAGGAAATGGGTTCTGCTGAAATGGGAATTCTAAGAAAATCTCCCTGATTATCTAATCCATCTTAGAGAGGGACTCTAACGATCATAGAACGCGCCTCAGTTATGCAATCAAATACAATTCTAGAATGGGGATGGAAGTTTAGAAGTATTATCTAGGCGCTCTGGGTGGCAGCCGGACTTTGCTTTAATGGTCGTTTGGGGCTTTTCAGTGATCAAAGAGTTAATCATACAAACAATGAGTCTGAAATTGTTCTCTGAAAAAAATTCTCGCGTCTTTTGTATAGAATCACAAATTTTTTAGCTTAAATTCATTAACCCTTTGACGCCGAGGGAGGCGGTCCCGGGCAGTCTAAAAATTTCCCTTTAACAGCGAAGAAGGCCGGTCTGAGACGGTTCGATTCTTTTGAGGGGAGGTGAGGTTCTGAGATCGCTTAGGAGATAAGCGCTGTATTTTGTCCAATTATCATTGCAAACCGCAGACCATTTTCGTGCGCCTTAAGGGAAGGTTATAGCAGGGGTGGGATAATTGACCACCCTGGTTGGGAGAGTCCATTTTATGTCATTTCCTCCCAAATGTCCCGGTTTTAAAGGAGCTAGAAGAAAAAAGTCACCTCGGGTTTAAAGAGTTAATTAATTAAATTCCGGTATTGAAATTGACATATTAGGGGTTTTTGTTTCCCTTACAAACATGAACATAATTACAAAATTCGCAAAGTATTACAAAGATTAGTTTGTTTTATCGTATTATATATACTAGTATATATTAATTATCAGCTTGTTGTTCTAGATATTTGCGATGGCTGAATTCGTTTTGGTTAATTAACTATCCTGGAATCATCTTGGAAATTATGTGTGTTTTTGAATACAACGGACGTATCTGAGATGAATTTTGTAATTTTTAACAGTCATCGGATGGATGAATATTTGAACTGTCTTGACTCTTTAAAATTTCATTCAGCACCAAAACAGAAGGAGCTCAATTTTTAACGAATTGAGAGCCACCTTGGCCTGCTGTTAAACTTACGCCTGAGAGACAAGAGCATTCTAGGTTCGAAACACGATTCCACCCGAGATTCGCCGCGAAAATTAAACTTGTTCACAATCAATCTGACACTGAGAGTAAAATGCCCTCTCTTTAGAGTGGCATGGTTGCTTGGGGGGACGGGTGCTGTCTCGGATGTGTTCTTCTTCTGTACAGAAACACACGGTCAGAAAATATGCGCGGTTATTATTAAAGCCTCATATTAGAAGAGGGGATCTCTCGGATCATACGCTCTCTTCTTATTTACAGTGTCTTGATCTTCAGTTTATATAATTAAATATCAAAAATATCTTTTTTCTATTACTTTCTCGTATACGAAGTATAAAAAGAGAAAGCATTGCAATCCTCAAAAAATTCGGACACGAGAATTTGATGAATCTCCTCGTTATAGACCTCCTAGATCTAAGTCCGAAAAACACAATTCTGGAATTATGTCTGTCTGTGTGTCTGTATTTTTGTATGTCTGTCTGTTGACAGGGAACCCCTTTGGGTTCGAGCTTGAGGGTATACAGTGGCGTTAACCTCCGAGCGGGCGCACCTGCGCAAATTCTAAGACAAACGGGATTTTTCGTTCCCACTTCTCACATTCTGAATCAAAACTATCTGAAGGTCATTGCTATTCCTTCATGCGATTCCTCTCCTCAGGATTAAATGAGTTGATCCGAGTTTCAATGTGATTTTATACTGTTTTGTGCTTCTGTCGTAAAGTTTACGCCACGAGCCAGCTCGCGTAATTTGATAATTTTTTTCACGTCTTAACGTTTCAGTTTGGCAATTATACATCAAGTGCGCATTATGGCGATTTAATATTTCATTATACATTGACAAAAATATTTAATATGTAATAAACCTGATAATAATCCACCAAGGCGAAGAATTTTCTTGAAAAACTTATCCCTCAGTCTTAAGAAAAAGCACCTCACTATTCGAGCCCAAAAAATTGATTATCGCCATATGACACTACCATATCTTTAAGTTTAAATTATACATCACAACCTGAAATAACAAGTGAACACCAACCAGCATTGAGAAGAAGAGCTTTTGGTTTGTGTTTGAAAGAAAAAATACTATCATCAATATCCATGAAATGCAACAGGTGGAATATATAGTATACTTGTGAGCGTCACTCTCTAACAAAATTTCAATGTTTCGAAGGCAATGAAAATGAATGGAAACTAAGAAGAATGTCTTTGCTGTAAAATCTTAGTTTGTGTTATAGTCTTTTTTACTATACCTTTTTCTATAAATAATATTATTCAATATCATTACTTTCTTTGATTTCAGTATACTTTTAGATTTTGAAATAGTATTAAAATTAATCTTCCCTCTTGATGAAAAGATTTTTCTTTTCAGACGTGTCTCTTATTACTTTTATGAAACTTACAACTGCCATAGTAAAAATGAAGAAAAGTATTGTGTCGTAAAGAGTACTGCTCGTGCGAAAAAATATAGCGCGACCGCTGAAAGGTTTTTGCTAATGTCTCTATGTGAACACGATAACTCAAAACTATTAGAACTACAGGGATGAAATTTGGTATGTGATATTTATACATAATTTGTAGGTTTCTATCAAATTGTGGACAAAATCAGTCTATAGAAAGTCTGGCTGTCTGTCTGTCCGCTTTCATGGGAACACTAAATAGTTAGATGGATAGAATTTGGCACCGTTAAAACGGGTTACTTTACACTCGTGTAGGTAATTTTGCACCAGTGCAAAATTTGTGTGAAAAGAGAAATAGAGATCAACTGATTAGGGGTACGGAATTGAAATTTTTTCTAGCTTCTTGGTAACACTGACTAGTGTATTTCAGTCCTCAATCATATATAACAATCAATCAGAAGGTTTCAGAAGGAAGAGACAATGAGACAATTTTCAGCGAAAATTTTAGCGCTGAAAAATCTGTCTCTGGTTTGGAAAGTGTGACATTTCTGCAAGTGCATTTAAATATGAACGACGCGCCTTCCTTGGCGCGCGCTGAAGGAAATTCGTTGCTAGTCATTGCGTTCTGTGTTATAGTATGTTCGAACTTTTGTCCCACGAAGGGTAGGGGAAATGTCAACTTTTTGGGAAAAATGGGAAAAAGTTTAGGGGAGACCACTAGCGCTGGTTTATTATTATGTTTTAATAATGTAGCAAATTTCTCAGAGATTATAAATTATTTAATAATGAATTATTTAGAATATTTTTTGTAAAGTATTCAATTTTCAAATTATATTTGATATAATAAATTAATGAGTTTAAAATTCCCTAAAAGTGCATATTTTTGTTTTTCTTCCATCTTTAATAGTTTCCGAGATAATGGGTCTCAAAGGTTATCGCCATCTTGTATTTCATCCCACTTTTTTAATTTTTCTTGAATATCTCGAAATCTATTCAATTTTCAAATTACATGTTATCAGTAAATTAAAGAGCGTAAAATTCTCTATAAATGCATGCTTTTATTTTTGTTTTAGCTTCAACAGTTTTGGAGATAATGTGTCTCAACATTAGCCGCCATCTTGGATTTATCCCCCTGTGCTAGTTTTTTATACATATCTCAGAAACTATTAAATCCAGAAAAAAAGCATGCATTTGTTGGGAGTTTTACGATCATCAATTTGCTGTATTGCATGTGATTTGAAAATCGAATAGTTTTCGAGGTATTCAAGAAAAACTAAGAAAAAGGGGATAAAATCCATGATGGCGGGAAAGTTTGAGGCCCATTAACTCGAAAACTATTAAAGCTAAAGCAAAATTAAAAGCAAGAAATCGTAGGGAATTTTACGTCTTTAATTTGCTGATTACATGTATTTAAAAAAATTGAATAGATGATCAGAAATTCAAGACAAAACTAAGAAAGGGAAATGAAATCCAAGATGGAGATAAACTTTGACCCTTTATCTCGGAATCTATTGAAGATGGAGGAAGAAAAAACAGTATGTATTTGTAGGGAATTTTACGCTCTTCAGTTTGTTAAATAATATGTACTTTATAAACTGAATAGTTTTCGAGATAATCAGGGAAAACTGAAAAAGGGAGGATGAAATCCAAGATGGCGCCGCGAGGTCGCCCCCCCCCCCCCCAGGACCGGAGACTTTTAGAATGTTCATCATAAGCCCTTCACGAACATGTGTACCAATTTCCAAACCTATAATATATATTTTTTATATTTTTCAAACCCTTCGTTGACTGGACTAATAATCCTACCTTAAATTAACAATCGTAATGTAACCACTTAGATGTGGTGCCATCTATTATTCGAAAAGAAAAAGAGAAACAGGAAGTGCAGGCAGAGTGCATTTTTAAGATTAAAAAGATATACAGTTTAAATTAATACCTTAATAAATAAAAGGAAACGGTAAAATAAAAAGCAATTATTAGAAAATATATTAGCCACCCCAAATTTTTTAATAATTTTATTATAATTAAATAAATTAATATTTATATTCAAGACTATTTTCAAGAATAAGATCTTCAACGCCGTAAATATTGTACGGGAAAGAGTTCCAGTAGAAAATTACCGGCAGCTACCAAAAATTCATTTCTGTTATTGCAAATAATTTTAATTCTGTTAGCTTGACTAAAAATTACGTTTCCAAAGACCCTAGAATCTAGATTTGAATGAAAGTCACAAAGATTTTTACAAGTTAAATTAAAATCATCTCTCTTGTCAAACAGGCCAAGTAAGGTTTTCTGTTCAGAAATTTAAATTTTACTATCTAAAAGGTACCTATATTTTGATATAGGTTCGTTTTATTTAGTTTACGTTCTTTTGGATAACAAATAATAATTAAATCTAAGTTGTCAGAATTTAGAATAAGAAAATCACCAATGAGCCTGTAGCTTTAAATTAAATTGTTTTTAATAATTTTATTCTCAAAAAAGTGCAGAAAGACATTTGACAGTGCACAGGAGAATGAAACACCCATTGGAATGCCTGAAATCTGTTTATAATAGTGCATACGATTAAAAAGGTAGTTTTCTTTAATGCAAAAATTACATAGATGGAACCTGTCAGTTTTTTTCTATAACAGAATCTTTAAGAAATTCATTGAACATGGAGAGGAATTCCATTAATTTATCACGCGGCAGATTAGTGTAGAGATTTTCGGAAGTCAAAGGTATTTATATTGTAAATTTTGTTACTATTCAGGAAGTCCACAACTTCAGCGTTATTTTTAATAATGACGTTATCTTCTTTCATAATTTCATTTAATATAATATTTAAAAATTTGAAGAAGTGCTTACCAATAAAATAACTATAACAGCCGATACCACACGTAACAGATATGAAGCCGGTAGAATTCTTATGAAATTTAACATTTGGAAGTCTAAATCAACATTTTATTACAGCAAATTCAAATTAAAAGAATTGTGCTGCCATCTATGACGCAGCTGTGTAAATAAAAGTGATACGGGCGCCATAAAAATTGGAATTTCCATAGCTTCTTATCGCAAAAGCGAAATCCGTGTGAGATACGGGAGCAACAAAATTTTTCCAATTGTCTATCCATATGAGAGAACGGACACAAAGTATTAACCTGTTGAAGGGCAAATCTTTGTACGGGAAAAGGAACATGAGTGGCCAATTTTGATCCATCTGTGTAAATTGGAATATAGTTTTCATAACGTTGTCTATGGTCAAGGAAGATTTGCTGATAGATAATATTTGTTTTGCCAGATTTGACAAAGTTTTTAAATACTGTATATCAACTATTTTTCAAGGAGGGATATTATTAGGTAGATTCCTTATAGGGAGTCTACCTATTGCAATGGTTCTCATGACACGACTTACGGAAATTTCTGCAGCTTTTCACCGATCAAGACCCCTAAAACCCAAAATCCCCCTTCGTTTATATATATATATATATATATATATATATATATATATATATATCTCGGTCGAGTTCGTAGATGGGCTATCCAGCTCAAAGGGGGTGGAAATGGTGGGTGGAAATTTTCATTTTCCCATAATTCCTTTACAATTGAAAATAGAAAGAAAATTCAAATCAGGCTAATTATTGCCTTATCATAACGAACAATTTCTACATTTAAACTTTATTGATAGCTACAATTGCGTAGAAGTTATGAGCTGAAAAGTGATTTTCACACCCTTCCCCTTTCTCCCCCTAACATAAAGTACGTTGTAACCTATGAATGTTACCCCTTGATGGAAAGCTCTCGTCAATTACTTTCTCGTCCACCCTCTTTCATTCTTGCAACTCCAATCTATTTGAGAATAGAGGGCGAAATGTTCTTTTCCTTATTATTAGTAGAGACGTATAACGATTTGCCCATGTTATCTTGTGAACACGATAACTAGAGCAATTTTGATTAGATTTTAACCGGCGAGGGATATGTTGTAAGTTCGGTGAAAATATAGAATGATTTTGTAGATGGGCTAACCAGCTAAAAGGGGGTTGAAATGGCGGGGTCTGAAAATTTCATTTTCCCATAATTCCTTTACGATTGAGGATAGAATGAAAACTCAAAATAGGCGAATTATTGCTTCTTTATAATAAAGAACTTCTGTATTGAAACTTTTTTTATAGCTACAATTTTTTAAAAGTTAGGAGCTAAAATACCACTTTCAGTCCCCTCCCCCATTTTATTTTATAGCTCCGTTACGATTGAAGATAGAAAGAAAATTTCAATTAGGGGAATTATCACCTTATAACAAACTAGTTTTATACTGAAAGTTTTTTGACAGTAAGAATTACTTAGAATTTATGTGCTCCCATCAGCAGCATTCACTTCCACTCTTTGTACGGTAAACAAACTGATATACTTGGCTTTCCTCCGGATTAAAATGCTTTTATGTCTAATATTTTTAATGTAAAAACTACTATTGTATAAAAATTATAATACACAAATTCCTTTTCTGATCTGAAACGTTTTTAATAAAAATGAGAATATCAATTGAAACAAACGATTTTTAAATACAGCTGTTTTCTCCATAAATTATTATTTGTTATATAGTTACTTCAAATTTCGTTAACAATTGCTAAAGTAAAAGAAAGAAAGGTTTCAATGAATATTTTGAAACAATTAAATTAACTAGTTAATTATTCATTAATTGAAAGAATGAAAATAAATCAATCATTATTTGGTCCTGATACAAATTGTTAATCGTCTACTTTTAAAATTTTCTTTTAGCATTAGTCCAGAATTCTGTGAATGTATTCTGGCAACTATATATATTCGTTTTATTCTTGATCTTCAACAATAAAGAATATTGTTACGAATTATCTATAAAATTAATTTCGAAAACATATTAAAATGAGAGAAACAAATTGTATGGAAATGAAATGTTTGTCACTGAAATGCTAATATTTAAAAAAACTTTAAAAGGTGTAAAAATAGTTTTGTGAGATATTGTTTTCCTAAGATATAGCGGAAAAACGCCTTGCTTAATTTTGAATTAACTGAAATTGTAAGTAACTTTAGGGCTTTAAAAAGTTATGGTGAACTTTCTCATGTCTTAAATAAAAAGTGTGCAAAGTCTGGTTGAAAACAGTCCAGTGGTTTAGGAGGAGGTGTGGAGCACACATACATACACAATAACTTTTATTTAAATTAAAATAATTATTAGATGATAACAAGATTAAGATTGCCGGCATATACTATGAGACATAAAAAAGGTTTTAGTGAAGATATCGTCGCAATTAACTAAATATTTAAATTTATTTAGGTAAGTAGTTAATTTGATAATTAGTTAATTTGACAGATTATTTTAATTTCAAATTTAACTAAACATGGCTGCACCAAGATTTGTTTACAAAATTTAATATAAAATAGCCAAAAAAGATAGATATATGAGAGTTCCCTTTATCCTTTCTTATAATGAAAAGTATCTCATTAACTTTAAAATTGTTTGGGGGTTTTCTGCCTGAGTATTTGCTTTTAACTGTCGATGGAAATTTAAATTTCCTGTTCCAAATGGCTGCATTGATATCCTATGCTTTAAACACACGTGTTAAATTTGGAACTCACAATGTTTAATATATTTTATTCTCTTATGTGTTAAGAATTTAGTGACTATTATCTCTGTAACCAGGGAGTTCTCTAAATGAGCCCATTCTAGTAATGTTTAAATGTTTCATGCCATGTGATTTTACCAAATGACAAAGTAATGTTCTAACAATTATATGGTAACCTAGATAAAATAAACTAATCTAGTGTCGTTCTTCATTCGTGTTAAGTGTCAATTTCTTGCTATTGTTTCAGATAGGTTGGCTTAAAGTTATCTAGGGGATATTTGCGCTGCTGGGATGCTTACTTCTTTATGATTCCTACCTGTTGAATGATAATGTGTTGGGATATAAAAAAATTTGACCAATAAATATAGCATAACCTTTTGGAGTGAAAAATGGAATGATAAAACCTTGATATAGTAAAAGATTAAATGTAATGAAAATAGAATCACAGCGTAAACATGTATAGAAACAATAAAGTCATTGGTTGTGTCTGTATTCATCAATACGTAATATTTCATTACTTTTGTAACATTAACGTAGAGGAATCCACCTTTGCCTTCAATCTTGCCGAAAAGGGATTATTTTTAGCTGTGAAGGTGCATGCAGATAAAGTAGATTAAGTCTGAAAGGATGTTATAAATTCTAGTAGAAACACAGGTATAAATGATTTCTTGGCTTCCTGATATCGAACTAAAAATGTGCGAAGCTTTAAATAATTAAATGAATGATACGTGTTTGATTGAATTTTAAATAGTAATTCACAGATAGCAGCTGTCTTCTCAGTTGAAGTGCGACAGTCTTTTCACAGGGGACGTCCTGAAGGCTCCAGAAGACAGACGGAGCGCTGTGTGACGAACCGGATCCATTTCTTTAAAAATTTATACATGTTTTCGATGAAAAAGCTCTTCGCAGAATGTTTTCTGCTTAGTACCTTCTGAAAGAAGTAGAACTGAAGCAAGAACTGCTAGAAATGTGAGATGTTTACTTCTCATACGCAAAGTTCATAGGCAAATTAATACAAACTATTTATTGCATATTTCAAGAAGTTCTTTTTAAAGAATACATACAAGTATTTTTGTATTAGTTTAGATATTTAAATTACAAAGCTATTAGTAATTCGGATATATCCCTTAAATTCAAATAGTAAAGTAAACTATCTTCGGTATAATGTGGTTTTAGAATAAAATAAATTTTCCATTCATTATAAAGAAAATGTCTCTTTTTTTACAAAAAGGATATACTGTTTAAATTTTCTCCATAGGGAAGGTGTCTATTTTTAGTTATATTAACGAACCGTGTTGAAGCAAAACGAGCGCTGTTTTGGGACGAAACTCCGGAAGGAAGGATCATTTCAGATAAAAGAAGAGTTTTCGAAATTTCAGATATTTCCTTCACCGGACGCGACGTTATGCTATTCAGAGCAGATTCTGTTCTAACGATTTTTGAAACCTTCTTAATGTACATTGTTTCTGTTGCAATTATGAAAGATTTAAGAAGTCAGAAACTAAATGAATGCCATTTACGAGTAGAAATTAGTTCTGACCTAGTTCACTATTTACTTTTAAGATTACGCATTTCTGTCATAAGTAATAATCATTCATAAGTTTCTTTCAGATCTTTAATGTTAATTAATAGTTGTGCATTGCTTTCTTGAAAGAAATAATTCGGAAAAAAGTAAGTATGGATCTAAGCAAAGAGTTATGTTTTTCTAGATGATCTGTTCTATGCGTTTTCAATATTAATCACCTTTGGACATAGCAGTATTAATTTGTAATGAAAGATAGAAACGAAAGAGAAAATTCGTATTTTCGTTTAAGCATTTTTGAACTTACTAACTGCATCTTTCAAAGCAGTGCGCTAATTACTTATGAAGTTTTTCGTAAAACATCTTCAACTGTGTTTACTGCTTTAATTGGTGTTTAAGTAATTGTGAGGAAAAAAAAGAGCACGATATTTTTCATTTCATTAAAAATAATGACTCTATTTGTGTGAAGACAAATAAATACATTGGAAATTTGTTCATAGCTTTATTACACAACACTGATGATCTTCAATACAGGAGTAGAAATAAATTCCAATTCTTTACATATTGCGAATTCAATTTACTTTGGTCTCACTTTCATTTCCACACTCGCCAAATTTGCTTTTTGTCGAAATCCATACCAGCCAACGGTTTCGTCATTTGATTTGCCAGGTTGGTAGATTCCATTTAGGTTACAAGAATATCTCGTACTTCCATACCACCATCCTCCCTTGTATTTGTTTACTCTCTCTGCATTGCCTTTGTCTTTCGTGGAGAAATCAACAGCGTTATCCATGCTGTTGCCTAGAAATGTAACACATAATAGTGAAGTCTTGGAATCAGTAGCTGAGCACAAACAAAATTATTTAATGATAAGCCGTTTAAATCGTTTGCTGCTTCGAACTTCTCTTTCGGGCGAGAAAAGCCTACTTTAAAGAACAAAATGATTATTTTTTTTTGCAAACTGGATTACTTTTAATGACAAGCGGGAATATCAAAAGAAAATTGCGAAACATTGAGGCTGTGACATAAATAAACTGATCAAATTGTAATTTTTTATCACGTTTATAATATAAAAGGTAATTCAAAACTGGAGGAACAAACTTCGTTGAGGGGTCGGGTACACCTAGACGACTCGTAATCACATAGCAATGCAGGGACGGAAATGGAATCCTAAAGATACAGAGTGTTTTTTGGCAGAACCAAAGTGTACGGTACGGCCCCAAATTTTTTTTTGGCGATAAATTACCGGAATTGTCGAATAAATTACCAAATGTGGTAGGTAACCCAATGGTTTTCTATTGCAACTAAGGGTTTTCTATTGTAACCTTGGCGAGATTTGCATGATTTGGCACCAGCTCGGCAAGGGATGCACCGTACATTTTGGTTTTACCAGATTTTTTCTTAATATGTCTGAATTGGTTTCATTCCCCTACAAAAATTCCTGTCTCTGCCTCCTCTGTTTTGCTTTTGTTCTGCGTCTTGCAAATATAGATGGCGCCAGAGGACTAGTGTTTACATTTATAACTACTTCTTCTTCGGGAATATTAGCATGGGTTAGTGTTCACACAAATTTTTTTCTCTTCTTCATTCATGATCATAGGGTAAGTTTTTTATTCATGAAGGCTTTCTTGATGGCTAATATTTTTAATCATCTTATTAGCGTTTTGATGATTGTGTTATTTCCTATTTCTTTTGAGTATTTGCTTTTAATGTACATTTCTCATTGGTCCTTTGTTTGGGAAGTTCGGGCTATGAGAAGCTATGTTTTGCGTAATGCTAGCTTCTTACAGAAAATTTCACAAATATTATTTTGAATCCATTTCGAATAGTTCTTGGCCCTTGAAAAAGTGGACTAGAATGGATTCCTTGTTTTGTTTTCAGTTGTATTCTATTCATTCTGAGTTTATTTTTATTTTTTTTGGCTATCTCTGTATGATCTTGATTTCCATTGTTCTCTGTTTTTGTTTTGCTGCTGCAATTCCGCGCTACTTAAACATTGTCTTCATTTTATCTTTTCTTTCCTAAATTTAACTATTTAAATTTTTTTGTGCATTAATTAAAAAAAAATTTGTTCTAGTTTACAGTTTAAATTTCGATTCCTTTTTTAAATTTATTCTTTTTTCTTGTTGATTGTTTTTATGTTCAAACGATATAGGGGTGTGGTTAGGGGCTGTCGCAGGGAAGCCATCGACAGCCACCCGCAGACGTGTTAGGATGGAAAATAGGAATTCACCGTGATCGCAAATTGACATTTAGGGACCATAAGAGTAAAATAAGCCATGACTTTCCTGATAATGAAGTTACCCGAAGTTTCGTAACGTGGGTACCACATGGAATCTCGGACGTTCTGAAATACGCGTGCATCCGTCGGACGTTTCCGGTAGCCACGACGATGCGCCATTTCAAAACGTCCCTACTACCTCGGATAAGATGGAGGATGAACAAAGATGTCGGAATGACAAGCCAATAAAGACAAGCCCTCAAACAAACGTGCAAAACTCTAGATGGTACGTACTTTTGCACGTAGCCAGGAAACTTCGGGCAACATTATGGTCGGGAATCTCATGACTTATTTTACGCTTATGATCTTTAAATGTCAATTTGCGATCAAGATGAAATCTTATTTTCCATCCTAAAACCTCTGAGGGTGGCTGTCAACGGTTTTACTGCGACAGCCGAAATTAAATAATAATATTAATTAATAAATAAATATTAATTAATAATAAAATTTCCGACCCTGCATTGCTATGTGATTCCGAGTCGTCTAGGGGTGCCCCAACCCTCCTAGAAGATTGTTCCTCCAGGTTTGAAACACACTGTGTTTTAAATTTTGATAAATGTTTTAAAAAATTCTTTCACATGGAGATTCAATGAATACATCGTGAATAAATTTTTTTCCTGATGTTTTCGGCACTTACGGTTTGATGAGTTAGCTTTAACGTCTATATTTCTGATATGAAAATAAATTGTTTACATCCTGTTATTATTTTTAATACTGTTATTGCTGTTGTTATTTTAAATAGTCTGGCATATCGGAATTCCAGTGCTGCTTCCCCTCACCCTTGAAAAATAAGCCAAAAGCAAGAAGAACCCAAGATATTTTTTCAAAAGACGGCAATTCCATCCTTCAACCTGCAATGCGGGGACGCATTCCAGAAGATTGCACTAAAGTATGTGACGAGCGAAGTGGAAAGACCCAGAAGTTCTATATGCTAATTAGTCTGGTGCGATGAGCTCACATGCACACACTAAAATTTTGTTTCCGTATTAAATTTTAAAAGTGTTATAGAGGCAATTTGTTTTTATGCAAAATGCAAGAGATGTCCAAGAAATGGCAATGGATTTTAATATCTTAAAGAATTTGTTATTAATTCAATGTACTTGTTAAACTTAAAACATATTACAAATTCAACCAATTTTTTAAAAATTTTAATGAACATGTTAATTTAAATGATTTTTTTTTATGTGAGTGATCTTTTATATTCAAGAAAAAGGAATGTTGATTATTTCCGAGAGAAGTATATTTATTCCTACTTTTTAAATGCGACTTTCATTCTAAAGAAAAATGGGTACATGATACAGCATCACAGGTGTATCATAAAATATTTTACAGAAATAAGAATCATTGTTGTATTTTGGAATCGTGTGATGCAAGTTTAATGGATATAATATTCATTCAAAAGAATAAAAGTAGAAAAGATTTGGGATTTTGATCCTTTATTTGCCATCTAAACAGATAACTAATTTCTTCGCTATTTCCTAAAAAATTAACTACCTTCACTACGCTACTTTCTTTTTTTACTGTTTTTCATGTTTTAGAATAAACCCTAGATCCCTCTTTTGATATAGAATTTTCTACACTTACTAATAGGAAGAATGTAAACCATATTTAACTATACATAATTTTGTAAAATTTCAAATTCTATTAGAATTGCTTACCAACATTTCCTGAGTAACCACTGATATTAATGCGGTAATTGCCACTTGACAAAGTAAAGTTCTGATAGAGTGCAAAGCCTTTTTCTCCTTTTCCGTCTACCAAATCGAAACGTATTTTGCATCCTTCGCGACACAAAACACGTATATTTTCATTACCTAACAAAAGCAAAAACAAATCATTATAAACTCCAATTTTGCTGCAAGTTTTTCGATTGTAATTTTCAATATTTTTTTAAAAAAATGTCTGTAAAATTACGCACCTAACCAGAACTCTTCTGATACGTTCCCGAAACCATTCCTGTAGCTTTCCCAGTCCTTATAGAAATCTTGTTGAACTGGAAATTTTCCTCTTCTTTGGATTACCTAGAAAAAAGAATAAAGATTTTATAAGAAAAAAAGAAAAACAAGCATACTTAATAAAAAGTATTATTGTGAAAAGTAGAATAGAATCCCTTCTATCAGACTTCATCAAGGGTCTCCAACAGGTATTGATAATAAAAATTGGATCTTTTTTTGCAAGAGGCCTGACTTTCGTCAAAACAAAATCCTCTTGGGACCCGAAAAACCCAAAGGAAAAGAAAGACAATCGACAAAAAATTCTTTTACCCTACACAATAAATGCGCCAATAATTTTAGTTTAAAAAAAGATTTAAAGAATATAAACCTTTAGCATAACCATTTCTTGAAAAAAAGAATAAAATTTGTCACTTACCAAGAGTCACTCTTTAACATTTTTTCCCTTACAGGACGTTCACGTTTCCCTGAAATCAACTTGATAATAAATTTCACTCACTTATTGTGAGTTGTTCTTTCCTTTTTTTCTCTACATTTTCACCTTATAATGTACCAAAACACTTCTTGATTGTATACTAGCTGGTAAAATTCTGCACCGCTGAGTTAATATGAATTCATTCTTCATAGACAATTTATCTGTTTATCTTCTCGAAACATTTATAAAACGAATTTACAGCGATTACGATTTACTCTGTAGATTCTTTCGTTCGCTTGTCCCAATACGTTTATAAAATGAATTTACCGTATGGAATCGAAAAGCAAGCTTGTCGGTTCCAACTCCGTATAAAAATACATGCAATTTTAATTAATTAGCAGAAAGTCCTTTGAAAATCATTGTTTGAAAAAAAATATGTCTCAATTGTCTTAATATGTCTTATGATTGTACACACTGTATGCTTTCATACAAATCGAAGTAATATTGAGTAATATTGAAATAATAATAAGTTAATATTGAAATGAAATTGTTCTTCGACTTATATCGCATAATATTTATTTATAGCATGCCTATACATTCCCTTGTAGATGGATTATGTTCCTTAATAGAGTTTACACTCTTCAAAATTGTTAACCCTTTTTCAACTGACCAAAGATCTTCGACCAAGCCTGAAATGGTTGTTTGAATTCCTGGGGGATCTAGTATTGAGGTTTTCGTTTCTGTTTAACACGCATCTGTGTTAGCTCATGGACTTTTAAGTCTTTGCAATGCCAGTCCAACTACTTGATGAACACAATGGTATCATTTTTCAAATCTAAATGTCTGGTAAGATTGATAACTTGAACTAAAACATGAGCAACAAACTATAAAATTCTAAATATTAAATTATGAGGTAGAAGATATCACGGGCAACGTAGTTTTTTTTTGGAAATTCAAAATTCGAAGTACATTAAAAGTTGTCGCTGTGGTCACATATTTACCAAAAAAAGTTTTAGACAAATGAAAATAATATTTAGGTCTGCCGGAATGGGTCCAAAGTTTGAAATGTTTTGTAAAAAACGAACATTTTCAATTTTTTTTTAAAAATATGAAAACAAAAATTTGCTTTCTATATAAGTACAAACAAGTGAAGTTAAGGATGTCAATTAACAGTAAAAAATTATATATGTTAAGTAAAATTTAGGTCTCCAGGAATCTATATGAAAACCTTAGTTTTTCTGCAAAATACGCATATTTTTCAATTTTCAAACCATCCTTTAGGTTAATATCAGTTCTTTTTATTTATAATCTATATAACAGTACAGCTTTTTAAAATAGCGAAAATAGCATTTGGTGAATTCGCAAATACAGTAAAACCCCGGTTAACCTAACTCGGGTTGATTCGAAACCCGAGTTATACGAAATGCCTCGGAAATCGCAAATCCAGAAAACACGTACTGTACTACATGGAAATATGAAGGAATTGTTGGGAGTGCCCGAACTAAAAATCGGCAATAGCGGACACAAGAAATCATAAGTGATTAAACTAAGTTTCAAATAATAATGTTGTAAAATGGAATAAAATGTGAAACCAAAAATAAGAAAATCATTTGGCTCTTAATCATACCTAAGCTCTTAACATTATTGATAAAAGCTTCTTTGCATAGGCGAATGGTTGCAGAAGGGGGTATACGACAATAGGGAGTATCCGAAAATAAAAATATTAATCAAGGGAAAAAATGTTTGTTAACCCCTGTTTTAAGAATTTCCAAGAAGGTCAGTGATAAATTTTAGAACTCTAAAACTAATATTAATGGGTATTAACAATATTAACTACGAGATTGTTTACCTATGCATATCAGGAGCATTGCGCTCGAACTCGAGGGTTAGAATATTGCTCCCGACGGAGGGTTAAATTTGATAAAGAACATAACAGTAACTTAGAAAGAGGGTTTTGAATTCGTCTTACACATAAAACTTTTCAGAATTATATACAGTAATTAGATACGTGACAGTAATAGACGCTCATGGCTTAACCGAAAATAGAGTTATCCGAAACCCCCTCTTTAGTTCGATTAACCGGAGTTGTACTCTAACTATACTCAGGTGTCATTTCGCTTCAGATAGAGAATGTGACCGTAGAGCCATTTCGAATAGAGCAGGAGTTCAACTAGCAAGTGCTGTTTGCAGGATTTAAATGCTGGAAGCCAGAAAATCAACAGCGGTAAAAGATAAATCGATGGTTTTTCGCGAAAGGGTGAAATACCGTCAAGATTCAACTCACACCTCGTAAAAAATTGCTCTCAATTTTGATGCTTGAAAATATGAAACAATATATAAAGAAATTGTAAGTGGTAAATTTGAGAGGACAATTCTATAAGAAGAACGCATAACTTTGGTTGAAGAAGTAGATCGACATAGTTTTGACATGTAACTCCAGATAGTGGCTCTGGGAAAGATATAGTATCATCAAATCTAAGATTTATGGAAGACAACGACATAGATGAGAAAAGTTTTAAAGCTTTTGGCTGTGATGGTACCGCAACAAATACTGGAGCCTCCAATGGATCAATTGAATTGTTCAAAAATGCTTTAAAGCATCTATTAAAAGCTGGGATTTGTTTGTTTCATTTATTTTTAGAAGATGATCTTAAGATTCATTCAACTCTACAAAAAAATGCTTTTATGGTACTTTTTGTAGTCTACACTTATGTACTTTAGCAAAGTTAACCCTCCGCCGGAAGTAATATTCGAGCAGGCGAGTTCATGCTCTTTATAGGCATAGGTAAACAATCTCGTAATTAATATTGCTAATACCCAGTAATATTAGTTTTAGCATTCTAAAATTAATCACTGACCTTCTTGGGAAGGCGTAAAAGAAAAAATGTGGGGTATCCTTGCAAAAAAATATCGCCTTCGTGATTATTTCCGTGTAGGACAATACGTGTTGTCTGGATTTGCGAATTCCGATATATTTCGGATAACCCGGATTTTAGTTAACCCGAGTTCGTTTAACCGGGGTTTTACCCATATTTGCGATTTCACAGCATAATATTTTCTCTATTTCCAAAAGCCAGTACTGCTATAAAGACGACTAAATATAAAATAATTGTTATTAACCTAAAGGATGGGTTTAAAATTGCAAAATAGGCGTATTTGGCAGAAAAATTAAGGTTTAGATGTAGATTCCGGGAAACCTGACATTTACATGAAAGATATAATATTTTATTTTACTGTTAATTAACATGCCAAACTTCACATTTTTGTACTTAAATAGAAAGAAAATTTTTGTTTGAATATTTTTTAAAAAAATTGAAAATGTTAGTTTTTGGAGAAAACTTTTAAACTTTGGGCCCATTCCGGCAGACCTAAATATTTTTTTTTAATTTGGCTAACACTTTTTTCGGTATATATGTGACCATAGTGACACCTTT
>BGPR01028136.1:0-20181 GCA_013235015.1 Araneus ventricosus | reverse complement strand
TTATACACTTCGTTGATATTCCTGCTATTTCTCTTAAACTATAACCTGTGGATTTTTGAGCTTTTAGACTTTTAGAAAGTGCATTACCCTAACGTCAACCTACAAACCTTTTCAAACTTGGGACAGCTCTTCAAGAGGAATAGAAGAAAGTAACTCTTCCTACTACAAAAGGCATTATTGTCATGCCACTTAAGATGTTGAAAGATTGTTAAGAATAAGGGTGATCGAATTGACCATTTAAAACACAAAGAAATATTTAATATTGATCTGTAAAAAGCAAAAACAATGTCTAAAAAATGTGCAAATATCCTCTTTATTAGTCCACGAAAAATTAGCATATTCTACATCACATCTGCATCATTATAAAATGCATGCGTTAGTATTTCGTGAAAGCATTACCTAAGAAGCGAAGGTGAAGGTTTTGATAGTGTTATCCACGATTTATTTGGGGATGCAGCGGGGTAAAGAGTTATTTGAGTACGAAGTGAGAAAACTTTTATCCCATAATGGTGCTGGTAAACCAAAAAAGAGAAATACCTAGGTCAATGAAGTGCTCTGAAACTGTCATTCACAATGTCATAATTAGAAAAGATTTTTGAAACAAAATGAAAAAATCTCAAAGAAACAGGATTTTGTCAGCACGTGATGATCGACAAATACTTCCTTCGTCTGTCAGCTAAAAAATGTCTTTCAAATCGGGAAATTTCCAAATAGTTCATCAATAAAACCTTTCTAAGCCACTGTTTGGAATTGTATTAAATCAAATGCAAATACAAATTTATGAAAATAAAGAAAACACCAAACTTATGAAACATCATTCGAGAAGACAAAAATGGGCTAATATTGTCATATCGTTGAATGATGAGTATAAAAAATATTTTCAGGTGAAAAGAAATTTAATTTTGACGGTCCCATTGGTTACAATTATTATTGTCATGACTTTAGAAAGGAACCGAATGAATGCTTCAGTCTATAAACGGTAGGAGGGTCAGTAATGGTTTCGGGAGACTTTAGTCATGAGGGATTATGCGATTTACAGTGAATTTCGGGTCATGTTCTCTGCACAATATCCAGCTATTCCATATGATCATCTGATAATATTTGGACGTTTACGAGGTAATACTAACTGGATATTTCAGTTGAACGAGGCTTCTTACCATATATATATATAAATCCACTCAGAAATGGTTTAAAAAATAAAAGTTATTGTTTAATCGTAGCCACGTCGAGGTACACGTCTTATGCAAATGCGTTTCACATGTCATTTGATTTTTCAGCTATAAAATTGAGCCTACTCGTCAGAAATCTCATTGTTACGAGTCGACGATGTGTATCATCCAATACCTTACATTACTTCATTAAGTGTTAATATGAATATGATAGTAATGCCCGCCGTAATTTACAAAAGTGTCGTTCAGTAAGACAAATATACCGAGGCCCAATGACATCGCAGGGATTGAGAAAAATAATGGCAAAGTTTGAAGCTACAGGTTTGTTATCTGTTGCACCTTGCCTGAGAAGAAAACCTCTTTCTTTTTAAACCGTGGAGGCTGTTGCATTAGTTCATTGAAAAAATAGTAAACATAGTTCGCAAACAAGTTGTGATTCATTGTAAATTTTCCTCAATTTCAACTTTAAACTCAATAAAACTTCCCCAATAATGAAAGCTGAAACTTTACAAGCTGTCACACCTTTCTCGGCTTTTAATATCACACAGAAATAAGCTGTTAGTAAATTCGCAAAAGTAATATTGCCTGTTCTTTGCGACTAAGTGGACAACTTAAATCTCGCGACCTGGTATTATTTCGTTTATGTGTTACATAACGTTTTATCAATGCCGTTGCAGTGTGCTCTGAGATTTCAGAGTACGGGATATGTAATTGCTGGTGACTGTTAATACCTTTTAGGCAAGAAATGACATTGTAAAGCTATGTTAATTATTACTTTAAGATACAGTAATAAGTTAATAAGTTGTATCATATCACATTTACTCATTTAATTCGTGAGAACAGGTAGATAAAATAAACTCCTTAATTCCATAGAATATGAATGTTCTGTTTATATGTGCCATCTGTTTTTGGCGATTACCACGGAATTAAAAAGACTTGGACAATGGCATTATAAGCTGTGATATTTTAAAGTGGCTTTTACATTTTGAGAATTTTATATATTCATTTTTTTTAAATTGAATGTTGAACACTGTTCAGATTATTGTGCCTTTTTTCTTCACCTGGTGAAAAAAAAAGATAAATAGCACTTCACTTCCAAGTATTAGATTTATGCCATGTTATATTATTGTTTACCATTACTATTTACTGGAAATGAAATCTTGTGTTTTCCTTCGTTAAATTTCAACTATGATATCAGCTGTACATAACATTTTAAACTAAACTGATTTCTATTTTATGTTAATAAATAAAAACCTCATTCTTTTACTTGGAAAAGAATTTACAATTTGATTATTTAATCAATGATTTTTTTTTCCTTGCTTAAAATCTAACGAAGGCTACTTTGCATCCTTCCCCTTTTCAAAAATCAAGATGTTTGTTTCATTATATTTTGCAATGAAAATGTCCGATTATAGTCGAGCCATCAGCGAAATTTTTATTATTAATATTATGCATTAATATTACAATGTCTCTTTTTAACAGGGAGACCCATTCACTATACAAAACTGAGAAGCAAAAGTGTTATTGCTCAATAAAATCAAATATCAATGCTCCGCTTCTATGTAGTTTACAAGTAAAATTTCTAGTTAAAAAACAAGTTGCATCTAGATGAGTATTAGTGTGCCCCTTGACGTGTGTTATAGAGTGGATCGAAAATTATAGGAAAAAAAATGAAATTATTCTTGGCAGGGGGCGGGAAAGTTGCGTATTAAGTATATTAGTTTATATAAATTTTTTTATTGAAATTCATTTATATCTTCCTGTGCCCCAAGCGTCTCAAAAATAGTTAAAAATTGAATTTTTTATGAAAATTTACAATATTTTTTGTTTTGTTTTGAAATTATTTTTGGCATGGGGTGGGAAAGTTGTGTCTTAGGTATATTAGTTTACATATATTTTTTTATTGAAATCTATTCAAATCTTCCAGTGCCCCAAGTGTCCCAAAAATAGTTAAAAATGACATTTTTGGGGGGAAATTTATAAAAAAATATTTTCAAAATTTTCTTTAGCTCCGGGTAAGAAAGTTTTGTTTCGGGTATATCAGTTTACATCTTTTTTATTATTATTAAAATTCATTCATATCTTCTGGTGGCACTAAAGCCCCCCAAAATATTAAAAATTGACATGCATACAAATATCTATTAAAAATTGTGAATTAATGAAAAATATTTGAAAAATTTGTAAATTATTCAAGTATTAAAGTATAAACTTATAAATAATTATAATTCTATAATAATACATGAAGTATAAATTTAATAGTCAAAGCAATAAATCACAAAACTTATAAAAAGTGAACTTATATCATAGATTTTTTAATTCTATTAGTTTGAAAATTTACATATTTCTAAAGGATGTAATACTTTTTGGTATTATAATGCTTGATAAGACTTCTTAATTGTATTCTATTCAATATGAAGCCGTGTTTCTTCTCTTCTCCAAATGCAATTTCCGGCGCTTCAGACACTAAGTGAAAACATCTTTCTACAGTTTGGCTATGGTTTGGATATTTTGACCATTCCTCCGTCTAACTTTTACCATGGCCTCAATTTCTTGAAATGGCATATTCATCAAAAGAGGTGGTTCAGAAGGTCCAACTGGTTGCCACTTAATAAGTGCAAAATAATCTTTTGCTTTAAAGACTATTTTTGGTATTTGAAAAATTCTTATTCTGATGATCCTCTGTTTTCATTTCTATCACAAATTAGTTTTCGTTGTTCTAAAGACCATATATTCTCTCTGTTATCTGAGAGCATTGACAATAGCAAATTTTCAGTATGACAAAAGAAGTTATTTCGCTGAATAAAAGTGTGTACTATATTTCTAAAATTGGGTTCCAAATATCTAGAAAATCAGATAAGTCTCCAAATATGCAGCGCCACTTCTGTTATGGAGGGCTTTGTTTTGACATGGTACCATACAGGTTGCATATAACTTCTTAATATATGTTACAAGAATAATAAGATTGTCAGATGGCTTTTCTGTGACCACATACAACCTTAAAATTCTACTTGCAATTGTTAGCCACCTTGAGTGAGCAACTGCACCAGGCTTTCTTAATGCCAGGTCAGAATAACATTCAACACGTGATATCGCAAGGCAAATATCATATAGATATTGCTAATCATTGCCGAGAACCATTCTATCTATATTATGTGGCATATTCTCCACACTTATTGAAGAAAAAGGAGCTACAGGTACTCCTCGCAGGTTTTGATTGCTTTACCAATTGGTCGACAAAATTCTTTAGGACCAGTTGTTGCACCACCCAAAGAATTTAATAGATGATGGGGAGGTAACTCATTTGTTTGAAGCAAACAAATTCACCGATGTTATGTTCTATTGAGGCCAGTGCCATCAAGCGAATAATACCTCCATTTTGACCAGTATTAGCATTTGTTCCATCGCATCCAATTACTGTTAGCCCATTTAATTGCATATTATTTGATACAAAAAATGAGTATTGCTTCTTTTATGGATTTAGTTCCTCCTGTTGCAGCAGTAACATGTCCGATATACACAGAGTTAAGTACGTTTAAAAGAGTATAATGCTCCTCCTTTGTGGTCTTTGGGTAGTACTTTGTGTCCTTCTTAATTATCACTTTCTGTAATCTTTTCTCCCATCGAAATATAATCCGGTTAAAAGAGACCAAGACACTGTTAACTTATTAGACTCTGTAAATGCATTTTAAAGGTTTCTACGCTATCAAAGAATTTTATTGCGATCTACCACATGCGAAGTCTCTCCTTCGTTTACAATTCCAATGTCTTGCGAAACAGCACTGACAAATGAAGCGGCTGCTCTATCTGAAATTCGGTATCGATCACATTCCCTAAGGTATGGAAATCTAAACAATTTTATGATTGACATTCCAAGGTAATTACATACATATCTGTATACAAGGACGAAGGCATAGTGTTGAGCTCAAGTAGCTCCATTGATAGAGTATGAGTAGCATCAGTTTTAACCATTTTACGTTTCATTCTTTTGTCTTCCATCTGTTTTTTTTTTCCCTTTTCTCTTTTTTTCAGCCGCAATTACGTTCACTCCTCCAATAACCATTTTCCTTTCTAATCCTTGATCTTTTATAAACAATCGCTCAGGAAGTGGAATTTTCATGTCTTTTTGGTATTTACATGTATCGAAATTTGTTCACTTACAAAATGTGATTTAGAACAGACTCGATATTTTTTTCATTACGATAATTTTCCAATTTTTGTTGGCATTTTTTATCATTCCTTCGCCCTATCCTCTACGTTTCTCCCTGGAAAATCGCTTCTTGACACATTTTTTATTTTTAATTTTTAATTCGAAATTTGCATAAAAATCGTTTTTTTGCAAATATTTGAACGTCTTGGGGCACCGGAAGATATTAAACGAAGTTGAAAAAATTTTGCATGTATGCTAGTACACTTAAAAGACAACTTTTGCACCGTATGCCGATTATTTTATCCACACTTTGAATTTTCGATCCTCCCTAGTGTGTTAGTATGGTGCTGCAAATGAAGGCAATAGCAATCCTGAAGTACATCAGCAAGTAGCAAGTCCACTAGCTTTTCGAAAAAATGTATCGTCCCTAGGTACTCGCATAAAGGAGTTTATTGTTTATGTATCGAGGCCCATTTATTTATGGACGGGGATACCTCTATCTGGGCTATCTATTATATGTCCGGGAAAACGGCAGTGACTCTCGTTGTCTGCGATTGATACTCTCTAATTCATGGATCCGAGCGTCAGCTAGGAATTCTTTCTGTGTCTCGACGCAGCAAAGCCGGAAACTAATAATCTAGATAACATTTTTCCAAATCATTACTCCTGTCCTTTATGTCTTATTCTGCACGTTCCAGATATCCAGTTTGCGGGAGTAAATTTCTCCCCGATGATACTAAAAGCAAGTCATTCCGAATGTAAAGCGGCAGTTTCGCAAATTTGTATTTTCAGTCGGCCACAAGAATCTTGAAGTCAACAGCAGCTTTTGAAAAGTGGGTTCTTAGCTGCCTCCTGGAGTGTCCCTTTCTAAGTGATCAGCTCAGTTAATAATGAACTACAAGTATAAACTGCTCACAGCCACAAATTTCGCTTTATTACTAATTAGGATAACAATCTTTTCGAAAACTATTGCGTTCATTGAAACTGTAGACGCCCTTTTTAAATATTCACTATTTTTAAAAATGGAAAAAACAACACAGGAAGCATTTGATTTCTGTAATTTCTTAATCAAAACTAGTTTAATTTAATGGTTTTTTCAGCAATGCTTGTTTGTCGAATCAGTGCAAAACCCCTAGAAAGCCATCCAATTTTGTGCAGTTTTTTAACTTTGCATAGCTATTAACAACAGTCTATATTCATGCATGTCTCCAATATTTGCTCTAAAGTTTCTTCTTAAATGTTCACTAAAATTAAGAAGTCTCTGAAAAATAGTTATTACAACTTTATTAAAATGTACCTATTCTGTGAAAATATTATTTACCGCTTTTAATTTCCACATTAAAAAATTGTTGCATTTAAAAAATATATTTTTTTCTTAAATTAGGTTTCAGAATTGCTTTATTAATTATCATTATATAAAACCCCAAAATTATGAAAATTTTTTCAATTCATTTGAAGAACATTCTGTTTTCAATTTTATGATGAAGTAAGGTAAATTATTTCCAGTTTTTATCAAAATCCAATTCTATTGCAATCGGACTGTTATATTAACCGATATATCTAATTAATATAGAGCGTGCATGCTCATCTCTGCAATGGGAAAATATTTTTCAGCTTATTTCTTTTTAGCACTGAACTATAATCGAGATGGAAGATACCAGGTGTTATTTCGCGTAGATTATTAGTATTCCTTGCATACACACCGATTCGTGTCGGTCGGTTTTATACCGGATGTACATCTGGTCATTCTCGAATACAGTATCAATTTCTTCTGCCATACTTGAAAAAAATAACACAATAATTAGCCATCATATCACAAACTAAAATCACTATTTAAATACTTTAATTAATTTTTTACGCATTTAAATAAATTTTTGAAATATTAATTTTACTTAACTTACTATGTATCTTTATTATTAGTATATTTAATCGATAATAATAATTACATCTCAATTTTTCATAATGAAAATGTTTTGAACTGACAAAAGTATATTATAACTTAAGTAATATCGAGTAAATTTGATGTTAAATTCTTAACTAATATGAAGTGCAAATGAAAAATATGTAATATTAATTTTTCAAACCAACATAATCTATGCTTGTTTTCAATTCGAAAAAGAAAACATGAATAGTTTAACACATGTTTTATTTCTCTTTTTATTTTCCTGTAAAGATTAGTTAAAAATACCTTTCTCATATACTAAAAATGTCTCCGAATTATCGGAGATCAATTTGAATGGAACAAGAAATTTTTAATAAAAATGTGTGAATTGTGAAATACAAACCGACAAATTCGACGATAATAATATTTTAGCTTTTATGCATTTATTCAAATGTAAAATGTGCTTTAATAACTGATAAAAATTATACATAATTTCTAAGTAGCAAATAAATTTTTAAGTTTAACTTATTCTCAATGCTTTTTGAACGTCATATGAAACGACAGTTTACATTATACAAAATTCAGACATGTTGTCTCGAAAGCCTATATTCACTCATAAATTAATTACAAAGTTCAAGTGTTATTTAGTTCTTAAAACTAAACTAAATTGCAACTAAACAGAAATAAATACTAAGTGAATTTATTAAGTGAAAGCAATGAAAAACAAATACTTGTTTAGCTTTCCATTTTCATATACTAAGTTTTACTAAAATGCTTCTAATATCATTTACGATTATAGTTTTAGTAAAATAAAAGAAGTTTTGTTATTATATGTCATATGGTGCACGGTGTACATCAATGTGTGTGCAAGGGGCCTAAGGCCCTTTGCACGCACACCGATTCGTGTCGATCGATTTTAAACCGGTCTGCAACATTCCATTATCAGTGTATAGAGAACAGTTGGAGCTTGCAAGTGAACCGGCGCCTGCAAAAATCCTATCGGCTGTCGAGACTTGCCACTGCGCTTCGCCGGCATCAGCAGCTGCGGGAGGTCCCAGTGACATATGCAAACCTACTGGCGCTTGCAAACGCGCCGATTTCTTTCATCCGATTTCTTGCAGGTGTTTCCAGTGGCATATGTAATTCTTCTGCAGTGAAATTTCAGCCGATCGACTTCGCTTTCGTGGCGAAAAAATAAAATTAGTAACATTTTGAAAAAAAAATATTTAACAATATTTTTAGGGTTATTTTTTTCTTACTTGATATTTTTAGTACAAAAATAAGAACATTACTTATACACAAAGAAATATTTAATGGATAGTTAAAAAAATGATTCTCAGTGGCGGATTACACTTGTTGAAAGACCAAGCGCTGGAACATTTTGGGGTCTCTGAAAATATATATATGCTTTTGCACATTTTAACAAGTCAGTTTTTCTAATTTTAAAATAATATTAATGATTCCGCATACATTCCATACTTTTATTTCTAGTTTTCATTACATTTTGTACTTGCTATATTATTTATTTTTAATTAGCTTAATAAACCTTTGTTAAATTATTGCAATGCTTTAAAGTCAGTGATATTTAATTAAAAATAACTATCTAATGAATTTCATTTAACATAATTCGCTTTTAAATAGGAATAATTTTCAAAACAACTTGACTCTCCGACAGCTTTAGAAATAAATATAAATTTTCTGTTTTCACCTTGGTTTCTTCCTTAGTTTTGATTTATTAACGCAATAAATGGAAATTCAATTTTTTTCGAATGTTGAAGTGATTGGTCTCCACAGTGTTAGGTTATTATCACTTGAATTTTTAATATTAACACATTATAATTTCTTTGTATTGCCAAGTCAATTTTTAAGGTGTCCGCCTAATAGGGGAACACATTTTCTGCCGAAAATCAAACACATTTTTTTTCGTTTTACTTCACTTTTATTTCTTAAGGTAATCCCAAAACTTATTTTATTTTACTAGAACGGTAATCGAAAATGAAATTAGGATTCTTTTAATAAATATTAATAGCTGAAAACGGAAAACTAAATGAGCATTTGTTTTGACAACAGTGTTTTTATACAAGAATGTACAAAAGGGCACAACAAGGAAGAGTTTTTCATTGCTCAAACTTAATATTTATTTCTTTTTAGTTGCAATTTAGAGTTAGTTTAGTTTGAATTATCCGCCTTCGGCGACCAGCTTGTTCGAAGGGAATATGATTTCAATTGAATCTTGTATAATTTTATATTCATGGCTGCGTTAACAACGTAATTTAAAACTTCAAATCGTGGTAGATTACTTAACCCATGTTCTGTTATTGGCCTTGCACCTCTTTTGTTCATTATTTACATAATGTTCCTTATGGACTAAAATAACTGACCATACCATATGACATCCAATCCCAAAACTTCCTGTATTTTACTAAAACAATATTCGGAAATGAAATTAGAAATATTTTAGTAAAACTTAATAGCTTAAAATGGAAAACTAAACAAGTATTTGTTTTTCATTGCTTTCACTTAATAATTCACTTAGTATTTATTTCTGTTTAGTTGCAATTTAGTTTAGTTTTAAGAACTAAATAACACTTGAACTTTGTAATTAATTTATGAGCCAAAATAGTTTTTCAAGGCAATGTGCCAAAATTTTATATGATGTAAACTGTCGTTTCATATGGCAATCAACAAATATTGAGAATTTCATAAACTTAAAAATTAATTTACTATTTTGAATTTATGTATGATTTTTATCAGTTATTAAAGCACTTTTTACATTTGAATAAATGCATAAAAGTTAAAATTATATTATTGTCGAATTTGTCGTTTTGTATTTCATAATTCACGCATTTTTATTAAAAATTTCTTGTTCCATTCAAATTGATCTCCGATATTTCGGAGACATTCTTAGTATATGAGAAAGGTATTTTTAACTAATCATTACAGGAAAATAAAAAGAAAAATAAAGCTCCTGTTAAACTATTCTAGTTTTCTTTTTTGAAATGAAAACAAGCATAGATTATGTTGGTTTGAAAAATTAATATTACATATTTTCCATTCGCACTTCATATTAGTTAAGAATTTAACATCAAATTTACTCGATATTACTTAAGTCATAATATACTTTTGTCAGTTCAAAACATTTTCATTATGATAAAGTCGCATGTATTTATTATTATCGATTAAATATACTAATAATAAAGGTACATAGTAAGTTATTAAAATTATATTTAAAAAATTTATTTAAATACGTAAAAAATAAATTAAAGTATTTAAATAGTGATTTTAGTTTGTGTTATGTTGGCTAATTATTCTGTTATTTTTTTCATGTATGGCAGAAGAAACTGATAATGTGTTCGAGAATGACCAGTTTTACATCCGGTATAAAACCGACCGTCACGAATCAATTAATATAAAAACATTTGATACACCTATTCTGCATTTTAATTATATTATGAAATGAAAGAGAATGCTTTTTCCTTACATTTGTTATACATTACATTGGTTTCAACTTTTTTCACAAATAATGTTATTACTTGGAATGTCTATTAATTCTTTTTAGTTTGCTACTGATTCATAAAATAAAATTATTTGAGAGTATTAATGTTAACTTCTAGTCTTTGAAGACAGCAGGTTCATAATTATAAAAGTCATCTTAGAAATCAGGGTTGCTTATGACGTGGGTTGAAACTCCCAGTGCAGGGGAGGAGGGAGTTGCACAGAAAATTATTAGGCTCATGAACAAGAGTGGCACCAGTGGGGGGACCAGGCCCCCTGTCGGGGCAAATATTTGTACCCTGTTATGGCTATTCAATTAGTACAGAGGTTCCCAACCTTGTTACGCGTACCCCTGGGGGTGCGTAAAGGACTAGTTGGGGTACGTGAAATCCAAGTTGATAATGGCAGAAACAAGAAAACATACGGAATTAAAAAAGTTAGAGAATTTTGTTTCCCAAAGTTAATATTTGCTATTTAATAACTATATAACTTGAAAGATGATTATTACAAAGTGTAACATTTTGCCATCCTTATAAGTTAATATGAAATTATTACAATAGTGATTTCATTTGTTTTGGCGTTATAAAATTGTAATAAAATGTAAAATCAGAAATAATTCCAGCATATGTTATTAATTCGAGTCATTTCTCTTAAGTTAACAGAAGTCCTTAACATTATTGATAAAAAATTCTTCAGATAGACGGGTGTTAGTGGCGTGGGGGGATATGACGAGAGGCGACCTGAGAATTTTTTCTTAAAAAATAGCATGTTTTTGGTAACTGAAAGTGCAAATTCCGGGTGGCTCCAAAGATGGAACATAAATTGAAGAAAAAAATGGTTTAATTGACATGAGAGCTCTGGCGAAATCGGCAAAAAAATTGTCCTTTCATTTTGGTGCCCCCTCTCCAGTTTTTCGTACAGGCGCTCGGCTCAAACCTTTAGACCCTGGAAGGGTCTCAAAATTCCAAGAACATCAGACCATAAAATTTGGTCGGTCATTCACAGGTCAGACTGAGCAGACTGCAGCCGCGGGCAACCCGATCCTAGGGGATAGGATGACCATAGGTGCGGTCCGGTCTACTGTGCCGCCTCCTCACCCCGCTTTCAAAACAAGCCCTCCCTGACCTAATTTCCCTAGAATGACTGCCATCCACACTGTCCCTTCCTCATTTCGTAGTTTTTCATTTGGTCCGAGAGGCTCGTTCCCCCTAACCGACTATTCTATTTCAGTTTTATGGCATAGTGGGCCGAAAAAATATTAAACCGGTTGAAAATGTAACTTTTCCCCTGGTCTACACCATTTCTCATCGGATTCTTACTTTGACGAAACGTTTTAGCACACAGTGTTGAAAGAAAAACTTGTGAATGTCACGATTTATTTTTATTCTGAGCAGCAAATTTCCATTGTGATAATGTTATATTACAACCTATAGTTGCTGTGTATTTCGCTAAAATGTCAGAAAAAAATTAGGTGTGTTTTATAGGAAAAGATAGGCACGGATAGCAGCATAAAACGAAAAGCAGGCGTATATTTTGAAAAATTCATCAAAATAGAAAATATTGAATCCAAACAACTGTCAACAACAGTTGAAGGCCGATCTTTAATTTCAGAAAACTTTGAGAACGGCAATATAACTTATTGTTCGCACCAAGAACAAGAAGTTCCTGTGAATTCAACACCACAGGTAATTTTGTTATTATCATTCTGGTATGTTATTTTAAAATTTTCCGAATTAAATATCTATTTTTTCGATATTGACAAAATTAATATTGTAAATTGCACAAAAAAGCACTATTTTACAAGTTAACTCATTTACAAGGACCAATTGGGAGAGCATGCAAAGTTACAATTACTTGAACCAGAGGCAGTAGTACATTTGAATGTTTTAAATGACTGCGAAGAATCCAAAGAAGACGCCAAAACTAGTTTGGAAACCGAAAATACTGACAACAGTACTGAGAGTGATAAGGTTTGTTTTATTTCACAACTTAAGCATCACTCTTAATAAAAATAATAATATTCAAACTGCTTTCTGAAAAATCAGATTTGTACTTATAAAGTTCCCATGCATTTTTTCCAATCATCAAAAAGTGCTAAACATTAGAGGAAAACTTATAAAAATACAAACTATTTTCACAGAAATTTTATTTTTTTTTCCTTGATAAGTTTTTGATTTTTAATTAATTGTAACACGGCTAAAGAAAGTAATAAATAGTTTCATATCGATAAGCAAGGTATATGGTCATTACCAGATTACCAAATAGGCAACCGCCTATGTTGGGGAGGCCTCCCGATATTATTATTTTTTTAAAATTATTTTCAGTGCTTCCATTTGATTTACAAGAAATGTGTTCTAGAACTTACTGAACTTAAAATACATTGTCGTTTAAATTCAGGACATTATTCTTGGAATACTTTTAATGCAATAGAATTTATTAGCAGATCAATGGGTCACATTTCAACAGTCCTGGAATACTTTGTATTAGAATATTTAAATTGTATTAAAAAATTTTGTAATTTTTTAACCATTTTATTTAAAATTTCAGTTTTTCATATTATTTGACGCTCAAAAACTGTTCATTTAGATATTAGATTTAAATCAATAAAGTTATCTGGTTTTGGAAGGTGGGGTGAGGGCCCAAAAACTTACATTGCCTTTACTGCCCTCCTAAGCGTAAAAGGTGTATCTCAATATTTTTTAATTTTCAGATTTTGCCTATTTAGTAATGTTTGCTACCTCACGACATTATTCCTAAGCAAAAAGGTCATATTTTATTAAAAAATAGCAGAAAGCCACTAAAGAATTATGTGTATGTTATAAAACTAACGCAGTTAACAGTAACGTAGTGAATTTTTCTGGAGCGACCAGTAACTGCTGCTACTGGAGAGAGAAGTTTTTCGAAAGTGAGACTGATTAAAACATATCTGCGATCTAGCATGTCGCAGGAGCGACTAGTTGGTTTGGAAAGAATATTAATTGAACGGGACCTTCTGCAGAACATTGATATTGAGAATATTATGAAAGATTTTGCAGATAAAAATGCAAGGAAAGGGATTAAGTGAAGATAATTTATAATATTGTGCAAAAAAATCATATATTTTTAAAATAAATTTTTCAGTACATTATTTTAGTTTCTGTAGGACTTCCTTATATTCTTAAAAATATCTGAAATTAAAAAATTCTGTCCATAACATCATTAATTCAGATTTGCAAGTAAAACATGCATATTTCTAAGTAAACTTTTGTCGGAAATTTAAAATACAGACAATACGGAATTTAAAAATTATGTTGGTTCTGGGGAGCGCCCCCCCCCAACCAACGTAATTTTTAAAATGCTAAAAATGAACTGTAAATGACGCGCCAAATTGTTGTCTTGCCCGGTTGGTAAAATTATCTCGGACCGCCTCTGGATATGACAATAGGGGGGTTACGCAAAAATATAAAGAATAATCAAGAGGTATGCGAGGGAATAAAGGTTGGGTACCCCTGAACTAGTAGATAAATAAAGATCTGGCAAAAATTTGAAAGGGTCATTATTACGCCCCTCTTCTTGTGTAGTAGGTCATGCCAGGCAGATTCTAACGCCACTCCTGTTTGTGAAATTCCTCACAAGGTCTTTTTCTTATAGGCTCTTCATTATCTTAAAGCAAAATTAGTTCAGAAAGGAGTCTTGAGTTTAAAAAATTCATTAAGTTTTTCTGAATAATTATCTTTTTAATTATTTTTATATAAGTTATCATTGATTAATACCTTATAATCAAAAATTTTTTTTCAAGCTTTGTGGTTGATGCAAAATTTTCCGACAGAAATGGGGTCACTAAAGGCAAAAGGTTAAAAAGTTCTGTTATAAATTAATTTCATGTAAATCATTTACTTAAATACGTTAAAGCTATTTATAATTAATTTAAAAGCAGAAAAATATACAGAGCAACAACAGCTATATTGCTTTTTATATGGCAAGAAATAAGTTACAAATGAATAAAAACTTCCAACCTAATGTCAAAAAGAATAAAAAAAGAGAGAAAGAAAGGGATTATAGTTAAAAAGCATAACATGAAATAATTGCTGATGATCATGGGCATTGAAAAAAGATACATAATACACAAATTCAAATCTACCTTTTATAATTAAATCTTTGTCATAAAAATGATTATCAGAGAGAAAAATGAATTATTCCTTCTCAATCTTTGTGTTTATCCAAGTAAATTAAGATTTAATCTAGGCTTTTGCAGAAAGTTCAAACCACCTTATCTGATACAGCACTATTTATCCACATACCTGAATGTGCACTCAATATTAATTCTGGAAAATATTTAATTTAACTAATAAATAAATTAATTATACTGTTTCTTTGTCTCACTACTTAGGTCTTTTACTTTGAAATTATCTTCCTATAAGTTAGTGCCAAATATATCATGAGAAATTGATATAACAGTCAATTTTCCCTTGAATTAAATGAATAATTGTAGAATAGCTATAATTTCTTTTGCTAAAAAAGTAATAACAATAGCAAAAATAAATAAGGCATTAGCTTTAAGTGAATCAGTAAAACCATTTGTAACAATGGTATGAGATTTAATACTACATTTTTATCAAAACAAAATAATGTATCTTAGTAACTTTCTAACTATACATTTACACGAACTGAGAAGGAGTACACTGAAAAAAAATTCTGGTCAAAACTACCAGAATATGGTAAAATTTACCGTATTCTCTGGCTCATATGGAACACCATAAAGTACGGTATTTTTTACCGTAGCAGTTTAGTAATGACTTTATGGTAAAATAACCAGAAAAATATCGTTTATTTACCACTCTGTTTGGTATGGAATTTGGTATTTTTACCGTACACAAAGGTAATACTACCAAATAAGATGGTAATTTAGACCATTTAATTTGATAAATTTACCAGAATAACTCTGGTTCTATTACCAATAAGATGATAATTTAGACCATTTAATTTGATAAATTTACCAGAATAACTCTGGTTCTATTACCAATAAGATGGTAATTTAGACCATTTAATTTGATAAATTTACCAGAATAACTCTGGTTCTATTACAAATTATCTGGTAAAATTTGAGATACGGTATGTCCATTTATAATGCCAATCGCATTAATATTTATTTATTTTTGCTTTTTAACCGGTAAAATTTTACTCAATTCTCAACATCACTACGATTTTGAAAAAAGCAGAATGTTTGTAAATATACAAATGCCTGAGGCAGAGTGAAAAAAGAACTATGAAAATAAATACAAAAACTCGACTCATTTTTACAAATTGTTAAATTTATTAAGTGATGTTATAATTACTAAAATTTATCATTTCTTGGTAATTTAATTCCCTTTATTAATATACATAATATGCAGTGAATTTATTTTAAGTATTTAAGAAAACAAAAGCACAGATTTCAAATCTAACTTCAATTTATTGAACAGTGTATAATACTTATTAAATTTAGAATTGGTAACAATAGTAGTAGTTCAACGTTTCACCAAAATATGGTGCATGGATATTTGTCACCATAGCATGGTGAAACTTGACTCCATCAACTGGTGCTTTGATTGAACCATGGGATGGTAATACGTTGAACCATGGAATGGTATATATATATGGTATAACCATATGCACTGTGCAATGGATTGACATAAAATTGAATTTCTATTAATGATTTCATATAAAATAAATCATTTCAGATTTGCAATAATAAATTTAAAATATTTATCAGTATCCTTACATTTTTCTGCAATAAAATTTGAAGTATTTATGCTGAAATTTAAATAAAATAATGACATATTAAGCTTTAATACTTAATTTGAAAATTTTGAGTGAAGCATAAAAACCACTTGAAGTATCTGGAAATTTAAGCAATGCCTCTGACAATTTAATTTACTTATGAAGAAAATTTTATAGAATATTCAAACTGAATTTTTTTCAAATATTAAAAAACCCAAGATTGCATTACTGTTCCAATTTCAGAAGAAATGCTTCATTTTTCTGTAAAGATATGAGAGTCCATGCATATAATGGTTTCCCATAAATCCTTTAACAATCAGGTATTTCCCAATACATTAAGTACGATACATGTGAAGTCAAACTGAGATACTGCCTACTATTACTGTGAATTTTTTTTTGTTCATTTATGCAGTACTTGTTTTTAAATTATTAGTTTATTAAAACATTTAAATTGCAAATTTAATTCAACTTTTCAGAGATTAATAATTAGGGAAACTTTAAAAAGGAAAATTAAACATTTAATTTAATAGCATAAACAAACTTTTTCTGCTTCATTTTCAAATGGAACTGTATTTTTCATTGAAACACATAATTCTCTAAATTGCAATCTTTCTATACAAACCGGAAAAATAAATTCACAATGAATTGTTCAAGATTTTAGCTTACTCCCTTCTTGATTTCTTTGAAGTAGCTCAATTTTTCTTGTGCTTTTAGACATTTTCCTTTGTAAATAAAAACAAACGGATGCACGTAAGACCACAAGGCAGAAGTGACAACTTCTAGGTGTATACTATATTACAAAAGTACTTGTATATTATAGTATTATAAATGTACGCATTTTTAGTCTGCTAAAAACAATACAGCACATATTTTTTTTTACGATAATATATTAAAACAAGAACAATCGAATAAAATCAGATTAATATAAATTGCCAAATATGGTTTGCAAATAAAAATTCTTGCACCTATATTTGGAAATGTGTACAGTTCTACTTTATTTTAAAAAATGTCCCTTCCTCTACAGACACAATTGTAACGCTTAGATATATTTCCAAATAATATTTCCAAATAATATCCAAGTAACATTTTGATTACCATGGACATTTAAATAGCAAGAGAACAAGATGGTTTATTGTATTTCAGAATGTACTGATAAAATGCTTTTTTGTTTCAAACTTTAACTTTTAATCTTATTAGATTTTTCATAACTGATCTCTATAGTAATAAACATCATTTGAATAAACTAACACATGAATGAAAAGCTTATTTCACTTCAAAAAATTTATTTTTACAGTGATTGTAGTTCGTATTGCATCTGCTACATTAAAAAATACATAAAAATGAAGTTTATACACAAGCAAATTATTTTATATAACAGCATATTCAATATTAAAAATGCACAGCTTTTGAAACATTTCATTAAAGATTACACATATATTATAATATATTTTATGACAATTCAGAACAACATATTTATCAACAATTTCAGAAAACAATCAGTTCTGACATGCATGCAAAAAAAAGTTTGCTTTTAAATGAATTTTTTCCATGGGAAAGTAATGGTTTGTCTCTATCCTTCAAAGAGAATAAAATTAAGAAATTAATAATGTAATGTGCAGATTCAGTTATATGAAACATGAATATCAATGTAAATGCAATATTATAAGCAAAAAATAAGTTCAAACGTAAACAAAATGAAGTAAAAAATACATCAAAATGGTGCAATGCAACACTTGAAAATAGCCGTCAACATTCTTTATTCGTAAGGAACTGTGAAAAGTTGATATTGTTTTTGGAGTTTGACTGCTTTGAAAATTTTTCACATTTATTCTTTGGGGTTAAATAAACAATACTTTTGAATGACCACTGAATAATTATATCTGATAGAGGATAAACATCAACAAAATCCTGAAATTTCAAAATTTTAATATCTTTTGAACTTTCTAACTTGAAACATCCTAGGAAAAGAGTGCTGCTCGTAAATGTGTGACAAGCAAATTTTGTACAAGTACCTTTTCCTTAAAATTATTATGATTTTCTCAAAAACTGGTTCATCATTATGAAATCCAGAGACAAGGCACATTCTTGATTTGTAAATCAGACCATTTAATTCTACTTTTTTTTAATGAATAAAATTCCTCACAGTCTGAAAGTAATCGTGTGATCTCTGTTGAATAATTGTTTATATCTACGATTTTCCCACTTATCACTGAATTCTTTTTCCCTATAGGTCGTAAAGATTCCAAATTATAATAGCACTGTAGCTGTTGATGTCTTTAGGCCAATGAGTATGGCAAATTTAGATTATTTTTAATGCGTTGGCAACATGTTTAAAATATAAATACTTCGCCTCAAAGCACATCGACCAGGAACAAGTTAGTGGGCCAAATGCAAGAATAAGTCGTGGATAATGTACAAGAAAATGAAATTTAGGTGTAAATTTAACAGAAGGAAATATCTTTAAAAAGATTGTGATGATTTTGAATCAAGTGTGACAAATGAGACACATAAGATAAATTGATTTTTGGTGCAAGAACAATATCTACTATTTCTTTGAATGTTAAGAGAAGACACCATGCAGGTACAGAATCTGGAACACTTTGACCAATAAATAATGGCAGAAATCTCAACAGGACTACGTACGGGCAGCAATCATTTTAATACCCTTCTGAGAAGGCTCTGAAATTATGGTTGGTTTGTTAGCAGCATCATAAAACCCAAATTTTGAATGCTTGATCTTGCAATTTAATTGTGATAGGGTTATATACTTCTTAACTATAAAATAATTTATAATCAACGCAAATCAAATGGAACAACACCTTCTAGTAAATCATGCATTACATCTGGCGGTAGCATGTTACTGCAATGAAAATATTTTAAAAAGTTAAAAGGAAACCATAAACAGATGTATACATTGAATCCTTGTTTACTAACGACAGATGGTGCTTATACAATTGTTTTGTACGCTGTACAAATTTAGATTCTGTAAAATTAGCCTGCATATCGCTTTTATTTGCTATGCAAAAGCAACAACAACGTACATTTGTACTAAAATTAGTAACATAGCCACCTATTTGGTGAGCAGCTAAATTCTCACCTATTATAGAAACAATTCCACCTTTAACATTATGAGATATTTCTGAAATAATTATTCCATCGGTGTTTCTAATAACTTTAGGTCTTTTTATCAGAGGTTGGAGAACTGCTTTAGATCCGAAGTATTTTATATCTGAGTATTTGCACAAATTAGCTAACTGCATATCTTTCCCTGAAGAACGATACTTAGATGGGAATGTTTCCTAGTGTAAAATAAAATGCACCTAGCTTGTGTTTTGCTTGATTACCTCTTAATGGGTTAAAAACCATAAATTCATCAAAATATAGCAAAATTTGTATATTTGGAAAACTGAAACAAAGGGTTGTTCTTAAAATTGGTTCCATCATGAATATCTGACAAAATATTTGCATTTTTACTTTCCGATGTAGACATTATACAATCTAAAACTTCATTATTTTTGCAAAATGCTTGAATAGTTTTTATAATAGGTACATAGTGGTAGTTTGAAACTTGAGTTTTCGACTTGAGCATATATTTCACAGGTTCAACCAAACCAAAGTTTTCCTTCAGAAATTTTTTCTGAGAATATTACGATTTCATAACATTAAAAGTGGAATTTTAATTACTCGCTGCAGGATTATTTAAAACCAAGTTTAGAACATTCTCATTTACATTGTTTTCTTTAAGAGTT